>BTPG01000007.1:66989926-67034926 GCA_036245525.1 Semisulcospira habei
ACGTAGTGCTAGGGCCTAGAGGCGCCAAACTATTCTGGCACCACCCTACTACTATCATGATCAACTCAACACCCTACGTAGTGCTAGGGCCTAGAGGCGCCAAACTATTCTGGCACCACCCTACTATCATGATCAACTCAACACCCTACGTAGTGCTAGGGCCTAGAGGCGCCAAACTATTCTGGCACCACCCTACTATCATGATCAACTCAACACCCTACGTAGTGCTAGGGCCTAGAGGCGCCAAACTATTCTGGCACCATCCTACTACTATCATGATCAACTCAACACCCTACGTAGTGCTAGGGCCTAGAGGCGCCAAACTATTCTGGCACCACCCTACTACTATCATGATCAACTCAACACCCTACGTAGTGCTAGGGCCTAGAGGCGCCAAACTATTCTGGCACCACCCTACTACTATCATGATCAACTCAACACCCTACGTAGTGCTAGGGCCTAGAGGCGCCAAACTATTCTGGCACCACCCTTGAACTATCATGATCAACTCAACACCCTACGTAGTGCTAGGGCCGAATGTGTTAGTTGACTGTGGCGTGATTTTTGTTTAAATTGAAACTTCAACAAGCAATTCTGGCACCTTCCTTGAACTATCATGATTTTTGAACAGCGTAACAGACCGAACGAATAAGGTGTCTGCGACTTGATTTTCATTTTTATCGAATAATTGAAGAAACTATTTTGACACCATATTTGAACTACCACGGTCAATCGATTAGCTGACAGTGTGTAGTGCGCAGTCACATCAAAAGAAAGTATTTCCATTTTGTTGTTGTTGTGAAAAACGATTTTTTTTTCATTGTAATACAATGAAAATCTCGCTTTTCACAAAAAGCGGACTTACTGTCGTTTGCCTTCACATGGCAGAAGTGTCTGTGACGGGATGTTTATATCTATGCAATTATTCAACGCCACTGTTAGGGGGGTGGATGTGGGGGGAGGGGTGAGGGGGGGGGGGGATTATTCAACGCCAATTTTCATCGAATTATTCAAGACATGTTCAAACACCGGCAGAGTTAATTTCCAAGAAAGGAGAAAAGCAAATTCAGCCATAGCAGAAACAACATATGACGTAACACCTCAAATCGATCAAATGTTGGGAAATCAATCTGGTTGTCAAAACTGATTACACAAACATCCTGGTCGGCTCACAAGAATTCTTTAGAACTCGTTAGAGCGTAAAGAACAAGGTTACAGTCAAATGGCCGGATCGACATTCTGTCGCGTCATGGTGTCATGTGACTTCCTGTGTCGCGCCGGTTTTCTTTATATCTTAACTTTCCGGTGTCAGGCGACTTCCGGTGTCGCGCCGGTTCTTGTAAAGTTGTAAAGTGCTTTTAGAATGCATGCCTGTAAGTGAAAACTTTGTGCAGTCGGAACCGGCTTGATATATTTATTCAGTTTCATGGCGTCACGTGACTTCCGGTGTTGCGCCGGTTTGGGTTATATCAGTCTTGAATCAATGAATCAATGAAACTTTATTTTACAACGGTTAAGGCATTGACATCGTCATTGACTCAGCCATTTTACAAACCTGCCGTTGAAGCATTTTCAAGAAAGTTTGTCTGAATGGGCACATTTTGTTTGGGGCTGAATTGGTAGATAGGTAGCGGACTTGAGACATTTATTCCTTTTCTGCTATAGTGGTTCTCAGTTTCACTCCTGTAGCAAAGGTGCCAGCGGCCACGAGTTGTGCCTGTAAGTTCAACGCCAAAAGAACTCCCTACGTATGAGGAACAGAGATATAATTGAAGAAGACCAGCAAGAGACTTACAATCCCATGAGCTCCCCGCACCTGCCCATGAGATTGTAAGTCTTTTGCAGTTGAGTTGAGTGATTCAGATTACGTTATTGTTGCTATAACATTCCAAACAGTAAAATTTGGAAAGTAGCATTCACTTTTTTCTTGACGATGAAAGAGTTAATCTGCGTGAGACATTGATCTTTGCGAACCTCTACAGGGGGGTCCGCGATATCAGCCGGTGATTGAAATGGTTGATTGTGACGGAGGTGGTTTTGGGGCATTCAGTGTGTTTGTGTGTGTGTGTGTGTGTGTGTGTGAGAGAGAGAGAGAGAGAGAGAGAGAGAGAGAGAGAGAGAGAGAGAGAGAGAGAGAGAGAGAGAGAGAGAGAGAGAGAGAGAGAGAGAGAATGAATCAATGAATCATTGAATCTTTATTTTACAACGGTAAAGATATTAACAATGCCAGAGGCAATGTCATTTTTCAAATCTGCCGTTGCTACATCTACAAACACAACAATTACATTACATTAATACATGTATAGGACGAACGCCTACGGTGTGTTGGGGGAGTTGGAGCAATGGTAAGGGAAAAAAAAAAAAAAAAAAGAGCAACAACACAGCAGCATTATACATACACATCAGTAGAATGGGTACATTACTAACAATGATATCTACGTATAGAAAGCAAAGCTTGAAGATAGTTATGGCTGCGAAGATAAATGTTCAAAAAGACTTTTCTTGAAACATGATACCGTTGGAGTGGTCTTCGTGTGGCCCCATGGAAGCGAATTCCACAAAGTCGCCCCCGAGAATGCTAGACTGGTTTTAAATAAGTCTATTCTGGTTTTGGGTACTACATATAGGCTTTTTGTATCGCCATAGCGGGACTGTGACCGGACTAGCAGCTGGGTTAGATATTCCGGAGTGTTGTCATTCCGAATCTTAAAAAGGAGAACACCTTTGTTGAATGCAAACTGCTTTTTGAGAGAAAGAAGTCCCGCTTTGTAAATCTTATCATCCGTTGTCAAAGTAGGATCAGGTAAAATTAATTTCGCTGCTCTTCTGTGTAAGGAGTTCAGTCTTTTTAAATGTACATCTCTGCAGTCATCCCACACCGTCGAAGCATAATTAATGTGGGACTGAATATGTGCATAATAAAATAATTTTCTGGTTTCAAAGTCAGTGAAGTGCTTCAGTTTGGACAGCATGAAAATGTTTCTTGAAACAGTTTTACACACTTTATGTGTGTGTGCCTGCCATTTGAGCTGATCATCTATGATAATTCCAAGGAGGCGGTGTTCAGACACTTGCTCAATAGAATTGCCTTCGAAGGACAAATCAAGTGAAAGGGGGCTTAATTGGTGTTTTTGGCGTGTCGCAATTACCATTGACTTGGTTTTTGCTGGATGGATACTCATCGAATTACGTTCACACCAGGCGGACACCTCATCAAGGCTCTGTTGTAAGTCATCTGCAACCACATTAAGGTTTTTATTTGCCGTGTGGATTGACGTATCGTCAGCAAACAAGTCACATTCGACAGATTCTGACGTTAGGTGAAGAGGCAGATCGTTGATGTATAAACAAAATAGAAGAGGGCCTAACACTGACCCTTGAGGTACTCCAAACTTAACCTCCTTCACTTCAGAGTGTGATCCATTAACTACAACCTTTTGCTTTCTTCCCTTTAGATATGAACTAAGGAAGGAAACTGCTGAGACGTTTTTTTAAATAATGACTAAGTTTGCTTATCAGAGTGTCGTGGTTAACCAGGTCAAACGCCTTCTTAAAGTCAAGGTAAATAACACCCGTCAGTTGCGAATTGTTTACGTTAGATAACCACTTATCTGCAAGTCTGCTTAGCGCTGTATGACAGGAATACTTCGGACGAAACCCAGACTGGAAGGGATGAAGCATATTATTTGTCTCTAAATACTGAGACAAATGTTTGTGTACATGTCGCTCGAGAGGTTTGCTTAACACGGACAGTAACGAAATCGGTCTATAATTATTCAGATTTCCCCTGTCCTTGGATTTCGGTAGTGGAATTACTTTTGCAAGTTTAAGCTGTGTAGGAAATACACACTGATGGAGACATAGGTTGTAAATGTATGTCAGCGATTCAACAATGTAAGGTAGGGATAGTTTCAGAACTTTAGGATTTATGTCATCAGGGCCTGATGACTTCTTGTTCGCGAGACTACTTATGAATTTACCTACTTCATGTATTGCAATCTATGGAATGCTAAAAGGAGTCACAGTCTTCTGATTGCAGTAGTTAATTAAAATATCGAAACACTTATCATTGACACTTCCTTGTGTTGAAAAAACTTCAGCAACAGACAGGAAGTGATTATTAAACATGTCAGCGGATAGATCACTAGGGATTACCGTGGATGCAATAGAGCATCGGGTAAGGGAATTCAGGACGCGCCAAATAGCAGACCCGTCTTTGTTGTTTTTAATAGTATTTCTTACAAAGGCTTTTTTCGCTTCGCGTAACATATACTTGACGCGATTACGCTGCTTTTTAAACTCGTCAAACTTCTTTCTCTCCTGAGGGTGTTCCTAAACTCCATGGCCTGCATCAGTTCTTTTGTAATCCATGGGGGTAGTACCGCGCTTTTGACACGCCTCTCCCTGAGGGGTGCGTGTTTGTTGAGTACCCCAAGGAAAATGCTGTACCATGCAGATAGAGCAACCTCTGGGTCGTTGGACTCGGTTACTGAGTCAAAGCACGCATTACTAAGATCATGTAAAAATGCGTTTTGGTTAAAATGTTTAAAAGAGCGATATGTTACGGTGATATGACCTTTCTTTTTAGTCTTTGGAATTTGCGCAGCCCATTTACACACTACAGGGAAATGATCGCTAATGCTCAAGTCGGGAACAGAAACGTCAGTCACAGATTTAGGGTTATTGGTATAAATATGGTCTATCGGAGAGTGGATGATGCAGCAGTAATGGCCTAGTGGGTGACTGCACCAGCTGCACCAGCCCAAATAAGGAAGATGTTGTTTCCCACGCGGTGTGGGGTTTCAGTAAATTGATATTGAAATCACCCATTAGAATGATGTCGGTGTTTACTTTACAGACTTTATCTAAGTTACAGGTGAAATGGTCGTACCAACTAAAGTCAGCCGCCGGGTTACGGTACAAGAAGCCTACGTATGATGGAGCCAAAAAAGGACGCTTTACTTCAATCCACACGCACTCAACATCTGCGGCTTCTAGATCTTGCCGTCTACGGACTAAGTGTTGAATAGACTGGTGGATGTAGACGGCAATGCCTGTTTGGCCTGGGGAGGAAGGATCTCTTCTGATTACAGAAAAGTTAGGGATACTAATGGCTTCATCACTGATGTTCGAGCTCAAGCGTGTCTCAGTGACGCCAAACAAGTGAAACGGTGACGGTGTGGGATTGTTAAGAAAACAAGCTAAGTCAGGTATCTTATTGTAAAGATGAAACACGTTAAGATGGCCTACACGTAAGGTACATTCCCTTATGCTCGCTTTCGCCATTGAGGCTAGCACAGGCATAAAAGATTATAACACAAAAAGAATGTAAACTGTCTCACAACACAAAAGAAACACACACACACACAAAAGTAACAATCATACACACAGTGCAAACCGGATAGGTAAAGGTGAACCGTCAAAGAGAACTACACAAAATAATTTGATAAACTGACAGTGCAATAAAACAAATTAAAGCAATAGCGCGTTTTCACTGCAAACAAGATAATGTCCAGTTTTGCGCTGATAATGTCAACGAATCTGCACAATCTATACCACAGAGCCAGCGGAAAAGACTATTTTCCACTCGCCCAGCGGTTTGAGTGCAGAGGTTTTAAGTGACCTCTGATTCTTAGTATAGATGTGGCACAGCGCACAAACTAAGTCACGCGTTGCGCTTTTCAATAATTAAGTCACAATCACGTAAGACCTGTGACTTTATCATATGGATAGTGCCTTGTACTTGTACACCAAAACCTGTGGACAATGTCATTAGCAACACAGCCCGTGCAACAGTCACCACTGGCCAACAGTCTAATCTTGTCAAGAGGCACGACCGTGCACACACACTAACGACATAAAAAGGCAAAATGAAATGTTCCGATAGGAAAAGTCTGATGATAGTCACAAACTATAATCAAGTGTCGAGTCGTAATATGAGATAAAGGCACCGTTCAAACTTCCATATGTAACGCGGTTAACGTCTCTTCGTGTGCACACTAACATTACATAATTATCAGATAGTCATAAGCAACGCGCATGCGCGCCGCGTATGAGTAACCAGTAATTACTATTTCGGATTTTATCAAGACAAATGAGGGGTATAGATATTGGATTATTACCAGAGAGTCACGTGCAGCGCTCATGCTCGCTGCAAATGAGTAACCGATAATTAGTATTTCCGATTATCAAGGCTAAGGGATAGTGTATCGGATACTCACAAGCAACGCTCGCACGCATTACAAGTGATTAGCCGACAATTAGTACTTCGGCGGTAGAAAAGGCAGCAGTAGTTGGGCGATGATCTGCATGGCCTGGGCTGAATCGTGGCTAGGGTTGCCCGTTAGAGAGAGAGAGAGAGAGAGAGAGAGAGAGAGAGAGAGAGAGAGAGAGAGAGAGAGAGAGAGAGAGAGAGAGAGAGAGAGAGAGAGAGAGACAGAGAGAGAGACAGAGAGACAGAGAGAGAGACAGAGAGATTAACGTAACAAGAAAGCAGCTCTGACATACACCAACCAATACAAAGATATCTGAAATTCGTCGTCAAAATCTAGCAGCAATTCCGTCTTGAATGGCATTTACAGTAAACGTCGGATATTATGAAGCGCCAGGGGACCCAAAGTTTATTTGTTGTTATAACGGAAGTTTGGTGTAAGCGAAGTAAATTACACACTGAGAAAATGTATGGTCAGGATATTTGAGAAACTGTTGTTTCACCATTATCTGACCTTATAACTGTTGTTTCACCATTATCTGACCTTATAATAAGCGGAGTCGACTGTACTTCCTTCATTTTAAAAATTTTTTGTTTATTTTTGTTACTCCCGACACTAACTTAACTCACTCAGCCCCAAAGCACCACAGCAAGACATGGATTGAGCGTGATAGTTCAAGGGTGGTGGCAAAAAAGCTTGGCGCCAATAGGCGCCAAGCTATTCTGGCACCACCCTTGAACTATCATGCTCGATCTGTCTCTATAATTGTAATACAGTCCTTCTGATGTCAACTTCAAATTTGGGGGATTCGGTCCTGGGGTTGACAGCAGGCTGGCAAAAGCGAACAGCGCTTTCGGGCGACTTTTCAAGCGGGTGTGGCACAATCAACAGCTGAAAACAGGCACCAAGATCAGCGTGTACAGAGCTGTGGTCCCCACCACCCTGGTGTATGGTTCCGAGTCCTGGGCCCTCTACCGCAGCCAACTACGACTCCTCGAACGCTTCCACCAGCGCTGCCTGCGCACCATCCTGGGCATTCACTGGAGTGACTATGTCACCAACGTCGAGGTCCTTGAACAGGCTGAAACTGTGAGCATCGAGGCTTTGCTGCTGCGCACACAGCTCCGCTGGGCGGGGCATGTCTCCAGGATGGAGGATCATCGCCTACCAAAGATCACCCTGTTCGGCGAGCTTGCTACTGGACACCGTGACAGAGGGGCACCAAAGAAGAGATACAAAGACTGTCTCAAGAAGTCACTTAGTGCCTGCCAAATCGACCACCACCAGTGGTCTTCGCTTGCTGTGGACCGCGACACCTGGCGCTCCACCATTTACAAGGCAGCTGTCTCCTTTGAGGACTCTCGCAGAGCTAGCCTTAAGGACAAGCGGCTCAGGAGAAAAAACAGAGATGCCGCAACTCAGAACCCTGGCCATACCTTCCCCTGCAGCCACTGCGGTCGAACCTGCCTGTCCCGGATTGGCCTCCGCAGCCACGAACAAGCCTGCAGACGTCGTGGGCAACTCCTATAAAATCTTCGTTCGCGAAGTCAAGCCAAGAGAGAGAATGTGTTAAAAAAAATAACGTGTCAAAATGTATGGCTTCGCGTGTATGAATGCAGCTACATGAAGTGTTATATAAAGGTGCAACGACAGCTTTATCGATGGATATGAATCATTCCTGTCCTACCGCTAATGTTCTGTTGATTCACGTATTGTACACTTAGGATAATTAATGCACACTTCATTACATACGACAGCACCGTGTTGCATATGCATATTAACACTTTCAATGCCGAACCACCCAAAACTACACGCACATGCGAGAGACATAGATCCTCATAAGCCCCCGCGTCAGCGGGGGCTTATGAGGATCTATGTCTCTTGCTTGTCTGATTCATATCTGCATTCCTCGTGCAGAGCAAGCAATTATCCCGCTTTCAACCTGTAATAATTTCAGAGTTTTAATCCATGCCCACCGGAAGAAAAAGGTTTAAGACCACTTAACGAAACGGTAGGTGGGCTATGCAACATACATTGGAAAGCGGTGGCACGCTCCAGTGACTTCAAGGCGTGATTAGGCACGGTTAATGAACATTTAACGCGAAGTAATGCCCACAGAAAACGTGTAATATTGCACGGTCCAGTCAAAGCGATGTTGGCATTAGGGAACTACTTGGCAAAATAGTATAATCCACATTTCAAAAGAGAGAGAGAGAGAGAGAGAGAGAGAGAGAGAGAGAGAGAGAGAGAGAGAGAGAGAGGAGAGAGAGAGAGAGAGAGAGAGAGAGACAGATGAGACGATGATGAACCTTTATTTTCCAACGGTAGAAGTTATTAGGTAACCATGGACCAAGTTCTTACAAACATTGCACGTTTATTGTCGAGAGAGAGAGAGAGAGAGATGAGAGAGAGAGAGAGAGAGAGAGAGAGAGGGGGGGGGGGGAGGGAGGAGTTGTATCAGAAAACGATTTCAGTCGACACAATGGTTATGTCAGCATACGAAAAACGGTCCATGCATAACCGAGCTAAGCGCGTTGAGCCTTAAAGGCGCATGGTCCAGGCAAAATAGGGTTAAGAGTTCACTTTTACACATGTTACTAGTATGTCTTACAATAATGTTGGACACAAGGGCCAACTCATCACTTACCAAGTTTGAATCACGGTCGTAAATTTAAAGATGAATCTGTTCTTTTTTTTTCTTTTGTTACATAGGAGAATTACTCCGTTGCTCAAGCTTCACGGTTCAAGCTTAAGTATATTTTAAAAAAAAAAAAAAACTACCTCGGGGATACACGAATCATATGATAATAATACAACAGAAATGTTAACGTTTAAACAAAAGTGGCTACAACTACGATAAAGCGTTGATCACAAACACAGTGACAAGTCAAAGGGCAGAAGAAACCTCTACTGGCGTGTGCCTGCTACAGTAACTAAATCTCCTTCGGGCCCACAAGGGCCGTAGTGGGCCCACTGCGACCGCCGTGGGGCCCGAGGACGTTTGCTTACTGGGTAGTCACCTGGATTGTGAGCAGAATGGTAGAAATAATTTAGCTGAGACAAGACAACAAATTTTAACAATCAAAGCCTGCCTTTGAGCAGGTCACCTTAACCAAGTGTACCCCAAGTTCGTGATCCCCAGTTGTCCTCTGACGACTGTATTGCAATTCAGGAGACAGATAGACCATGACAGTTTAAGGGTGGTGCCAGAATAGCTTGGCGCCTTTGGGCGCCAAGCTATTCTGGCACCACCCTTAAACTATCACAGCCGATTAATATCTTTATGTAGTGTGCAGGGGCTAAATGTACATATACGCCGTGTCTCGTTACAGCCATGTTATCCGGCAATTACTATATTGCGCAAGTCAGTCTTTGAACTATGACTGAAGATTGATACAAAACACACAACGAAATCTCCTGAGAACCTTTATGCAATAGCCTAAAGTACACACATTTATCTACAGCACTAGAACATGTTTGAAAAACGAATTGGTCTTAAAAGAAAGGTGCTCTCCCTTGAAGTCCTTGTCAATAAAGATTAAAGACTCAACATCCAAAGTAAACATGTTTGAAAAACGAATTGGTCTTAAAAGAAAGGTGCTCTCCCTTGAAGTCCTCTTCAATAAAGATTAAAGACTCAACATCCAAAGTGATGCCAAATATATTACGTCGTAATTCATGTGTGTTTGTCGTTACGTTTTGTGCGTGCGTGCCGGGGTGCGTGTGTGTGTGTGTGTGTGTGTGCGCGTGTGTGTGTGTGCGTGTGTGTGTGTGTGTGTGCGTGTGTGCGCGTGTGTGTGTGTGTGTGTGCGTGCGTGCGTGTGTGTGTGTGTGTGTGTGTGTGTGTGTGTGTGTGTGTGTGTGTGTGTGTGTGTGTGTGTGTGTGTGTGTGTTTGTGTGCAGACTCTTAACTGAGGACATGCAGACGACTTCTTTACGACGACGTTTGTGTTTGTCTTCACGTACTGCAGCAATGACCCTTTCAGATCATAGGGGTCCGTGGATAGTAGCTTTGACTAATGCAAATCCACTGCGCCACCGCGTGCGCGCAAGCGCCTATACTAAGCTCAAGACTAAATACAAGGCGGGAGGAAACGAACAAGCCTGCGAAATTTTAGCTGTGGCCGGAAGTATCCCGGACCTCTTTCTCAACATACAGAGTTGAACGTTAAACCCTTTAGTAGAGAGCCGTGAAAGAGGCCTCTATGCACTTCAGTGCATCCATTGTTTTCTGCCGTGTTTACTCTAAAGTCGAAGATTGATTGTACATTGCTTAACGTCCCGACAGCAACAAGGCTTTCTCAGGACGTGCCTGCACTGCTTGTGAAAAAAACTAACTAAACAGAACATTGAACTTGTATGTCGCCAGCCGGTCAAATACATTAAATAAACCTAACACATGGGGCCTAAATAAAGCTAAGACCAGCTAGTAACACACATCCAACATCAAGAGCTACAGGCAGTGCAGACAGTAGGGAGAGTTTTAAAAAGGCAAATACAGGTGAATGGACCTCGGGTAGACAGAAACACATGCCCCAGAATAGAGAGAAAAACTCACCCTATGGGGCTGACCAGGGTGACCCTGGGAACTAAAAAGTACCTAACCCCACCCAAGTCCCCCAGGGCAGACCCGGGTGGGGACTAAAGTCGAAGAGAATTACTCGAAAAGATATTGACAACTGAGCAGTGTTTAAACCAGACTCCATTAAATTAGACCTTTTTGGGCTGGGGGAAATACATGCCTATACTCCATAAGCCAGTCTTGGCTACCGTACATCCACCCCCCCCCCCCACCCCCCACAATACTCAATAAGATGGGTTTCAAAGTGTACCTTAGAATGTCCCAAAAATAATTACAATTAAATTGATGGGTCACGTTGAAATTAATGAATGATCACAGATTTTATGTTCAATGTGCATACTTTGTTAAGAAAACAGGCAACAAAAATATTTAAACAGAGGAGTATGACATAATCAATTTTTATGATCATTTTGCGTTGCTATTCGTACTGGTAAAATGGGGGTAGGGCAGCAGATTCAGCAACTGTGGCCCCTAAATGAATCACAGCATCATAAAAACAGGTTGGGTGTAACTGCGGTACTCTATCCTAACCATTAAAACCAGAAAAGACCTATCAGTTGTATACAAAATTTCTGATGCCATCGGATACAACGTAAGTTTCCCATTTTGGCAATTTTAAATTGAAAAAAAAGCTATCATTCACCACCACAAACTTATCATAAAGGATACCGACTTTCCTCCTTTTCTTGCATTTATTGAAACTTAATGGGTAAAGAGAGGTCAAAATGAAATGGAATAACTTTAGTATTTTTTTATAATTAATTTTGTGTATTTTTACAACTTGGGGGTAGGGATACAAATTCAATCAATGTGGCACTCATAGTGATCACAACATCACCTAGTCAAGTTTATAATAATTGTGACATCCTGTTTTAATGATGTAAGCTTGAAAATGGACTGCCAGTGCTATAGAAAATGTCTGAAGGCATCTGACACATTATTTTTGTCTTTTTTCTTTTGCGATTTTGAGGAAATGGCCATTTACTTGGTGCACAAATACCTTCATTGTGAGCCACAGATTCAATATATTTTTTATTCTGTTTTTGTTTTTGCAGAGGACGCAGAAGGTGTGCCTTAACATAATAATGCCTGATTTTGGCTTCTGGAATGAATTCAGATTTATTTAGAGGAAATGTTTCTCAAGCTCATTTTAGCATCCGCGATGAGCGTGAATGGGGGTATCCTTGCGTCATTGGCTATATCTCTGGTGTGTTCTTAAGGATTTGAGTGGAACGTTGCTTAGACATCTCAGGACATACTAAGGTACACTTTGAAACGCATCTTATTGAGTACTGGGGCGGGGGGAGGGGAGGGGGGGAGGGGGTGCACGGTAGAGCGGGATAGCTCTTGGACTACTAACGCGACTGCTGCGTGCAGCACGGGTCACAAGTTCATGTCGACAGTAAGACGCACTCTTGTTTTAATTTCATTGGATATGCTAATTTACTTAATCCAATGAAAAATGAGCATGTTGCGTACTTCCGGGCGCAGCTAAAACCTTACGATAAGCGTCTGCAAACATGATGCTTCACTTTCACTAAACTATCGGTTATGATCGGCGGGCAAGGTTGGTGTAGATTTGTGGCAAAATATCTACTGAGTTTGTTCAGTTCGGGGTTTGTAGGAGGATGGTTGCTTTGAGGGTTGAAACTGCTCTGGAATCACAGTGCATCGTCTTTCGCGTGTGCCGTTCGATTCCTCCCTTGTATTTAGTCTTGAGCTTAGTATAGGCGCTTGCGCGCACGCGGTGGCGAAGTGGATTTGCATTAGTCAAAGCTACTATCCACGGACTCCTATGTTTCAGATGTATGACGACACACGCTTGTTAACTCATCCAGCACGACGACCGTATTTCCCAAATTTTGGAGGCGTCATCTAATGACTATGCACCAGTTGCAGCAGAGTAGATCGACTATGATAATTCAAGGGCAGTGCCAGATTAGCTTTGCGCCGACAGGAAAAGCCCCACCCTACCTAAAAACTATATTTTCCGACAATAATAGGAAAAACACGAGAAATAGCTCGATCCACCTTCCAAAAATTAGATTAGAAATCTGTAAAACCAGCCTGTCTTTTTCAGGCGCTAAAGCGTGGGATATGTTATCTCCACACCTGAAATCAATTTGTAAGATTAGCGTCTTCAAAGGATCGCCTCCATAAATATTTACTTTAGAAGTAATAGTATGTTCGGCTCCCTTATGCTACTATTCGGCTCCGTCCGTTGGTAAAAAAGCAAGACCGGTCCCACCCAGGTATGCATCCTGTCACTCTGGTCCCGGCCGACGCCTCAAAATATCCGAGCAGAAGAATGTGAAGCACTCGGGGGCGTTTCGATCGGTATTCGTAGTTAGTAACTACAGGCTCCGATTTACTCATCAGGGAACCGGCCCGTACAATTCTCAGTCCATTCCTTGGTGTATTCCTCTCAGTGTGTCGCATTTTATTCCTTACATTAGGACATGTTGTCCGTGTAGTCAGTCCATGCATGTAACTGTAGTCTTGACGTAGTCTTGACGCTGTATTATTGATGTCAAGTATGATCGCTTTCAAATCCTTGCAGTATTCCTCACGCGGTGTTATCGATATCAAGTATGATCGCTTTCAAATCCTTACAGTATTCCTGACGCGGTGTTATTGATGTCAAGTATGATCGCTTTCAAATCCTTACAGTATTCCTGACGCGGTGTTATTGATGTCAAGTATGATCGCTTTCAAATCCTTGCAGGGTCCAGTGTTATGTCGGGATACGATTGTATCGCCGCGTCTTCTGTTCCCTCTGCGCTTGTGCCTGTCAGGTCCAAGGTCATTTCCTGCTCAGCGGGGCTTAGCCGCGATAAGACACAAGGAAGCGTTGGGAGTCTGCGTGTATGGACGTGGGAGTCATATTCTTTGTTTATTCATCCGTCCGTTTTGACGGATCACTCCCAGACTTAACGTCGTTGTTGTTGTTGTTGATTCTCAGTGTATTCGTGTTTGTAGACGATGCCGGTTGTTTGTGTTGCTGTGTTGCCTTACACTGACAGCCTGGTGTTTGTAGTCAGTATTGCCCTATGTGTAGATGGTACGCAGTGTTGCCGTGGTGCATATCTCACAGTTGATGCTTTAAAATCAGCTTAATGTTGTAGCTGTTGCTGCTGTTTTGGTCACGGTGTGGCTGTCGTTTCGTTGCTCGCTGTTGTTACCGTTGGCTTGTTGGGCCGCCCTGAATTGTATACCTTTTTGGTGGTAGGTGCCGGGTTTTGTCGTTATAGAAGGGCCTTCATTTCTTCGAGTGCTTCACAGAATAGTTGGCCTCGCTTGTTGCGAGTGTTTCAGTCCTCCTTTCACTTTCGTGCGCTTTACAACGAGTTTTTTTGTGACCAGTGTTGCCGCGCCCTGGTGTTGTATATTAAAGGTGGTGCTGCGTTGCCTTTAGTGGTCGATGCAAAGCCCCGCAGGCAGTGTCCGTTTCCTCTATTAGTCGTAGTCTGTGTTGTACACACGATGGCTTGCCTTTCTCGTTGGCGGGAGGTAAGTCTTTTAGCAAACAGTATGACGTCATAGCGTGTAGCGATTCATGACAGATGTCAATTCAGTTGATCGTTTTGCCGTGGGGGGCTGCTGGGCTGATTGTTGGTCTCGGTTAAGTAGCTGGCTCACACCTGTCTTGTTAAAGCAGCAGAAAATAGGATCGCAGTGTAGTTTGTCGCTTGTTCTATCAGTTGTCGTTCACGTGGTGTTTTATTTTTTCGCCTGGATTTCCACTGAGCCCTTTTCAGGCGTGGGGGACGTTACTTGCTTGTTTTCGTTCCATCCACCCTTTATCAGGTGTTGGGGAATGAGTTTTCAACCACCCTATTTTAGGTGTGGGGAGTGAGTCTCAACCACCCTATTTCAGGTGTGGGAGAATGGTCGATGAGTTCCTTCTTGCTTGTGGTTTTCTTGGTTGTTTTCGCCCCATCCACCCTTTGTCAGGTGTGGGGAATGAGTCTCAACCACCCTGTTTTAGGTGTGAGAAACAATGCTTGTTTACTAGCATGTCCGTTGAAAGGTCATGGTAAATCAAAGTGGCACAGTTGGCGTGCGCCTGAGTTGATCAGTGTTCAGTTCGTACTCTATAGGCAATAGATTTCCTTGTCCCCCATAACCCGTCCGTCAGGGCTGTCCATGATCACCTCGGTGCTGTGGACGTTAAACCCGAACTAACCAACCAACCTACTATTCGTATTTTTAGTGACAAGTTTCCTATTACCTAGTACTCTTCTACTGTTGCTGCAGATTATGTAATAGTTCGACTGTCTGCATTAACATGTCAGGTTCATACCTGTATATATATATATATATATATATATATATATATATATATATATATATATATATATATATATAGATATATATATATATATATATATATATATATATATATATATATATATATATATATATATATATATATATATATATATTAATTTCTATTTTTTCCCTCTGAGTGGTGGGGGGGGGGGGGATGGATCTTTTTACTTACATATGTTTTATTTTTCATGTATCGTCTGATGTATTTTTATATGTGTAGAGTAGCAGGACAGTTTGGAAGATAAGCATTGCTATGCCTAAAACTTTTTATCCTGAATAAAAACGTTTCATCATCATCATCATCATCATCATCATCCTGTCAGGGCTGAATGCGTTAAATTGACTTACGCTTTTTATCAGAACTGAGAAAGGAGTTGGCACACGGAAACTATATGTCAGTCACCTCTACTGCGAACACCATACACCTGCAAGACGCACAGATGACCTGCAGAGGTGCTTTCGTCCGTCATCAACACTCATATACTATACTCACAATAAGTAAAGGACCACTATGAGCAGTGGTCATGATTTCAAATAATCACAACTCTATCGTCACATTTTAAGATTTTGACGTAAACTTTTTGGACAAAACTGTAGACAATCTTGTCCAAAAAGTCCAAAACAGAAACTTAGAGTTGTTCATAATTATTTGAAATGAGTCTACAGTCTTGTACACAATTTTCGCTACAGCTTATTTGAAACCATGGCCATTGTTCAGGGTGTTCCCAAACCTATTGTGAGTAGTATATATTTCCCCAAAAAGTCTTTTTTGTTGATAGCGTCATGTCTCACGATTCCTCAGTCCTGCTGAAAGCATACGCCCTTTTGAAGGCAAAAGACTTTGAAGTTCATTTTTGTGAAAATCTCGCTTTTTACACAAATGGACTTGCTGTCTTTTGCCTTCACCGGGCAGCGTAGGTCATCAGAAGCCTCCGCAAGTCCTTCGTGGTTAACCATTTTAGCCCCGGATCCCTACAGCAGGCGATGGCTTGACCATGATCATTCAAGGGTAGTGCCAGATTAGCTTGGCGCCTCAAGAAGGCGCCAAGCTAATCTGGCACTAGACTTAAATGATCATGGTCAAGCCATCTCCTGCAACTGGTACAAAAGTCACAGCCGTTAGGCAATATCTCCCAAATTTGAGAAATGGGACCTTGGGGCTAAAAGGGTTAACGACTATAATAAAACACTGCCAGGGCTGTTGATTACCCCATACGATATTGATGTTTCTCACGTCTACAAGATGCACAGACCATCACCACGAGCTCCAATCATAATTCAATAATTTCTGCAAAGGGACATAGACCATCATGAGTCCCGCAGTCTTGCAGGACTGCGGGGGGGCTCATGATGTTCTACGTCTTTTGCTGGCTTTGTCCACTTCCGCGCTCCTAGCGACAAAACCCCAGACTTGACAGGGTGCCAGTTGCATGAGTGAGCTTAGTCCTGCACCCGCCACTAAGCGAGGTGCTCCGCTGAGTGAGGGTAATCCTGCGCCAGCCACTAAGCAAGGTGACTGGCGCAGGACTAAGCTCACTCATGCCGCAAGCGGCCCACGGAGAGTAATACATGTCCCTGGGCGGTCTACTAACTCTAAGCAACGGCAGTTATAGGCGTTTGACACGAGCTGGTGAATAAACTGCGAGAGCCAAGAGGGAGGAGTGAGAGGTACTTGTGCAAGTGGATTAGCGAGCCGAAGTAACTTGTAGTGCGATCGTCGTGGAGGGTTCTTATGGTGTATGCACATACCTCGGCTAATGCTTCGTGAAATTCACCGGCGCTCACAGGAATAACACGGACGGGACTGCACGAACAAAGACGCCGCGCGATGAACGATGAACTGACTTAGAGAAGTGCAAAATTCCATGTGGACTGAACGAGCTAAAAAATGATAAAAAGTAATGTACATGATAGTTAAGTCCGATCCCTCTGTGTCCTTTGGCCCCAATGGGCCCCTCGACAATAAATATTGTTCTGTTCTGTTCTGTTCTGTGCTGCAAGCAAGAGGCATAGGCTCTCATGTGTCAGGTCGCAAATTATGCGTGTACATGTACGTTCGCGTGCGTACGTGCGTAGTGCGTGCGTTTGTACGTGCGTGCGTGTGCGCAGGTTTTTTTTTTTCCGGATTTAAGAAACAAACGCACGTTGCTTAACGTTAAGATAAAAAAAAAAAAACGAAGTAAAAAGGGCGCTGGGAAAAAAAAAAAGCAAAAACACAAAGACAATTATATGGTTTAGAGTGTATTTGGCTATACCACCTGTCTGACTGAAAGCAATATGCCTATACCTTCCCCCGGCGCTCCATGCATAGACATAACACTTTGTTCACACATCCTCCAGGACTACCTTGGCAGGAATCATCGCGACAAAAACTCTACCGACAAAGGGCTAACTCATTTAAGACGTGCCGCATCCGGATACGCGGCATAAGCCGCGTATCCGGAGGCGGCACGTCTCGAATGAGCTAATTTTTATTTTATTTATTTATTTATTTTTTTTTTTTTTGCCAGGTGGGGCAAAGGCGTAATACACATTACTGCATGATGTACATCTACTCCTGTTGACAACTGAAATAAGCCCGCCTCCCCCCCCCCCTCCCCTTCCATCTCTCCCATATCCTCCTCCGTCCTGCAGTTTATGTTAGTTTCCTAAACCTACTGACGACGTACTGAGTCCGTCAGGCGGTTAAGCGTCGGAGAAAGAGAGCATGCGACTCTGTGTCATTTCTCCGTAGTGAAGTGTTCTTGTCGATTGATTGCGTAGCATATGAGATTCTGCGCCATTTCTCTGCAGCATGTTAGCCGCTCACGCATATGCAGTGGTGTAGGAACCCTGCGGCCACTGAGTTATTGTCCAAATATCCTTTGGACATATTTCCTTATAATTATGAGCAAGAGAGCGATATGGAGTCCCCGTCCCGACCCCGGTAACTGGACGCGCAATCCAAGGAAAAAAGACGGGCTTGTTCCACAAAATGTCCGTTTGAAAGGTCCTGGTAAATCAAAGTGGCACAGTTGCAGTGCGCCTGAATTGATCAGTGTTCAGGTCGTACTCTATAGGCAATAGATTTCCCTGCCCCACCCCCCACCCCATAACCCGCCCGTCAGGGCCATCCATGATCACCGGCTTCGGTGCTGTGGACGTTAAACCCCGAACTAACCAACCAACGTACGGACGACGTCACCGTTCCCGTGTTTACAAAAAGCGTAATGTGTAGATATAACACAAACATACTTGAAAACCGAGGGAAAGACAGACTGATCAAAGCGCAAAGTATTCTTCTAATGGCAAGGGACAGGCAGACTGACTACCGAAACCTCAAACAAGGCTTTCACAACATGTTTCACATTTAGCCCCGAGCGCGTACAGGAGATAGATTGACCATGATAATTCAAGGGTAGTGCCAGATTAGCTTGGCGCCTTCAGGCGCCAAGCTAATCTGGCACTACCCTTGAATTATCATGGTCAAGCCATCTCCTGCAACTGGTACACAGTCGTTAGGCAACATCTCCAAAATTGGAGAAATGGGGCCTTGGCGCCGAAAGGGTTAAGGAGTAAGCAGCTAGATATCCAACGATTAAAGAACGTTTTCTATAAGGCACTGTTTGAAATCCAACTCCAAACCACTATTTCAACGACAGCTAGATATCCAACGATTAAAGAACGTTTTCTATAAGGCACTGTTTGAAATCCAACTCCAAACCACTATTTCAACGACAGCTAGATATCCAACAATTAAAGAACGTTTTCTATAAGGCACTGTTTGAAATCCAACTCCAAACCACTATTTCAACGACAGCTAGATATCCAACGATTAAAGAACGTTTTCTATAAGGCACTGTTTGAAATCCAAATCCAAACCACTATTTCAACGACAGCTAGATATCCAACGATTAAAGAACGTTTTCTATCAGGCACTGTTTGAAATCCAACTCCAAACCACTATTTCAACGACAGCTAGGTATCCAACGATTAAAGAACGTTTTCGATAAGGCACTGTTTGAAATCCAACTCCAAACCACTATTTCAACGACAGCTAGATATCCAACGATTAAAGAACGTTTTCTATAAGGCACTGTTTGAAATCCAACTCCAAACTACTATTTCAACGACAGCTAGATATCCAACGATTAAAGAACGTTTTCTATAAGGCACTGTTTGAAATCCAACTCCAAACCACTATTTCAACGACAGCTAGATATCCAACGATTAAAGAACGTTTTCTATAAGGCACTGTTTGAAATCCAACTCCAAACCACTATTTCAACAACAGCTAGATATCCAACGATTAAAGAACGTTTTCTATAAGGCACTGTTTGAAATCCAACTCCAAACCAATATTTCAACGACAGCTAGATATCCAACAATTAAAGAACGTTTTCTATAAGGCACTGTTTGAAATCGAACTCCAAACCACTATTTCAACGACAGCGAGATATCCAACAATTAAAGAACGTTTTCTATAAGGCACTGTTTGAAATCCAACTCCAAACCACTATTTCAACGACAGCTAGATATCCAACGATTAAACAACGTTTTCTATAAGGCACTGTTTGAAATCCAAATCCAAACCACTATTTCAACGACAGCTAGATATCCAACGATTAAAGAACGTTTTCTATAAGGCACTGTTTGAAATCCAACTCCAAACCACTATTTCAACGACAGCTAGATATCCAACGATTAAAGAACGTTTTCTATAAGGCACTGTTTGAAATCCAACTCCAAACCACTATTTCAACGACAGCTAGATATCCAACGATTGAACGTTTTCTATAAGGCACTGTTTGAAATCCAACTCCAAACCACTATTTCAACGACAGCTAGATATCCAACGATTAAAGAACGTTTTCTATAAGGCACTGTTTGAAATCCAACTCCAAACCACTATTTCAACGACAGCTAGATATCCAACGATTAAAGAACGTTTTCTATAAGGCATTGTTTGAAATCCAACTTCAAACCACTGTTTCAACGACGATTTTGTGATCCTTACTCCGTTCAACAAGACTAAAAAAAACTACATGGAATTGTGGGATAACAGACGTAAACAAGACCAGCACGAGACATAGATCCTCATGAGCCCCCCGCAAATGAGGGGGCTCATGTGGATCTATGCCACTTGCAAACAAATGGTGCTTGCTAAAAGCGTCAAGTCTGTGGGTGCCTAAGTAAACACCACACACCAAATCTAAGTGTAGGAAGTATGTGCGATCGAACCGTGTGTAAAGTTTGCTCACGCATTTGCCCCGTACTGTCGAAATCGCGAAGCTTTGGGGTGTTAAACATATAGGCACCGGACGCGTGCAAGTTGATATGCAAAGTACCTAAACGCGGCTTCTGCGAGTAAGCCCTCGCAAGCACTATTCACATGCAGGATACTGGGTGTTTTTTTTTGTGTGTGTGTGTATGTGTGTGTATGTGTGTGTGTGTGTGTGTGTGTGTGTGTGTGTGTGTGTGTGTGTGTGTGTGTGTGTGTGTGTGTGTGTGTGTGTGTGTGTGTATGTGTACCGTGCTGTGCCGTGCCGTTCATTGGTAGAAACCTTATTTTATTGCATTTCGTTATGAATCTGTCATTTATACATATAACCTTCGGATATAGTGTGACACAACGCCAGGGTACCCACACTTTTTGTTGTTATGAGCCAAGTTTGTTAGAAGTAAACTAATTTGTCAAAATACGTGGCCAAGACGTGTGAAAGAAAACGAGTTGTGATATCCGATTTTTGTTATATCCCACCGTGTCATAAGCGAATTCGAATATAGTTTGACAGGCTTACGGTTTTGTATTTAACCCCTTCGCGGCGAGTGATCATGAATTTTGTGTCTGATACGACAGCACGCTCACCGACATTCGCGTGAAGAACACAGACGTAAATGGGACAAAAATAGGCAAAAATCAAAATGGGACTAAGAAAAAACATAAATCCTCATAAGCCCCCGCGACTGCGGGGGCTCATGAGGGTTTATGTCTCTTGCAGCTGGGTATCTTCCGCCTTGCCCCTCAAACTCCTTCACTGGCTCCCCATCCCCCAACGCATCCAATACAAAGTTCTGTCTCTCTGCTACAAATCCCTGAACAACTGCGCTCCTGCCTATCTCTCCAACTTACTTCACCCCTACACACCTTCCCGCTCCCTCCGCTCTGCCTCCGACCCTCTCCGCCTCCACATCCCTCGCACCAAACTTAACACTTTCGGTCCCCGCTCCTTCTCCGTCTACGGTCCATCCATCTGGAACACTCTCCCACTCTCTCTCCGTCAGAAACACTCTCTCTCCTCCTTCCAGTCCGCCCTCAAAACTCACCTCTTTCAACAGTTTTAGCACTATATCACCGCACTCCCCACCCCAAGCTGACCGTCGTAATGTATTTCACTGTTTGTGGTACGTGAGTCATTGTCTAAAGCGTGCGCATGCGTGCGCGAGTTGTGAGTGTGCGCTTAGAGTTATAATTATTATAAGATAAGCGCATTATAAATACCGTAATTATTATTATTATTATTAGTGATTAGTTTAGTACGCTCCTAACACGCAATCATCAGGCGCCTGTGGTAGTTTTAATGTTTCTTGACTGAGATTTAAGTGTGATAGTTTGTGCTGTTGGGTCTTACGTACAGACCAGCACACACACATATTTACACACAGTGGACCCCCTTAACCAAGCGCCACGCAAAATCACATACCATTACACGGAGATCCTCACGTGGTTCTTTACGGTATGGTAAAAGCCAGCTTTGTCCATTCGGACGTTGGCATGCGGACTGCAATGCCAGGCGGCTATATGCTTCTCTAAATGGCGATAACATAAGTTCATGCTTTTATCCTACATATATATATATATTTTTAAAAGTTAACACTTGTTTCCCCGCCTGTTGAAGTGGACGCAGACTGTGTGTTGGAAACTGACATGGGTTAATTCAACGTCAAAGAGCCTCAGTCATCATATCAACATGATACAACAAAGTGGTTTCAGCAAGAGGTATAGATCCTCATGAGCCCCCGCGACTGCGGGGGCTCATGAGGATCTATACCTCTTGTTAGTTGGGCGGTGTTCACTCCTTCTCGGCCGTGAAGGGCTTAGTGGTGTATGTATGCTGAGCAACAAACGCAAAGTGATTCCCTGGGGTGGGTGGGGGGGGGGAGAAAGACAGCACAGAAATTAACATCGCAACTTCGTCGTAAATTTCAGTATTCTTAAGACTCTGTGTGCGTGTGTGTGTGTGTGTGTGTGTGCGTGCGTGCGTGTGCGTGCGTGCGTGCGTGCGTGCGTGCGTGTGTGTGTGTGTGTGTGTGTGTGTGTGTGTGTGTGTGTGTGTGTGTGTGTGTGTGTGTGTGTGTGTGTGTGTGTGTTTCACTACTTCCACAATTAAAACCGATATTTGGCGTCATATTTCTATCAATTCTAACATCTATACCGGCTGCCACACTTCTTTCCGATATCTGCCTTCACAAACCGCTAAAACAGTGAGAGTAAACAGCTGAAGCAAACACTAACAGTTGTCTACGTTCGACTGGAAATTCCGCATACACCCGAACAACATTCAAATCCGCCCTATTTCGGCTGCGTCTGTGTAACCCACCCGAGTATCACACACAAGCCATTCATCACACCCGGAATGCAAGCCCCCAGAAACCCACTTGTTAAAAGTTTATCTTTAAACCTATCACACAGGTCCGTATTGGCCACCCCTCCACGGTTGTCTAGGCCTTGAGTGCTTTGACAGTTGATCGGAGGGTTGGAGTTTGCAGTCACAAATTTAACCTGGAATAATTCCGCCCAAGATTGAGCGTATTAATTTAGCTTCGGCAAGAGGCATAGATTCTCGTGAGCCCCTGCGGGTGCAGGGGCTCATGAGATGCTGTGGAATTATGAACAATTAAAGTTAACCTGTATTCAGTGATTCCACGATCTGAGGATGTAAATGAAGCCACTCTTTGACATAAAGAGTGAGGAGATTTTCATAAGACCCTGTTGCTGCCGGGGATCATGAGCATCTATGCCACATGCAGATGGTAATGGCCTGGCTTGAGAAACCGTTTATACAGCCATAGATTTTCAAGTCCTGACCAAGCAGTAATCGCACGCAGGACCGCACCTCGACACAAGGTCACGAGAGCTAACACCGAGCATTTAGCCCATTACCTAAGACTGCCGAGATAAATTACTGGAGCTAGCTTTATTCGCAACGTCGAACATAACAATCGAGAATCCAGTCCGAAAACGCAAATGATAATTTCACCAACTGGTATTTACCAAATACTCGACGCCTAACATAAGGCACGTGCCAAAACAAAAAACAAAAAAAGTTTGCAATGTCTCTTTTATTATTATTTTTTTTTTTTTGGTCTCACTGTCTACTTAAAATGTATATTATAAGTTATTGCTCGCAGGGGTTTGCTACACGGACCTTTGTAGGCCTGAGGGAGGTCAAAGGAACCATTGTACCCCTCAGGCCTTCGGGGTACAATGGTTCCTTTGACCTCCCTCAGGCCTACAAGGGTCCGTGCAGCAAGCCCCTGCAACCAATAAAGTATTTCTTTTCATTCCGCCAATATTTTCTTAAAAGAAATCAAGAAGACATCTTCCGACCTCGATCACGCCAGACATGACTGACGTCAAAGGAATCGAATATACATTTATACATAAAAGACTTATGACGTAATTTAAAATATTTCATGACGTTGCCGTCTCCAGTACTAAGTGTGCTTGTTGTTTCGAACAACACTAAGTAACGTTTTACTTTAGAACGTTTTGGTGATCTTTTATAGAGAAAACTCGCATCCACGATGCGTCACAAAGAGGGCTACAAAAAGTCCGCCATTCAGTTATCGCTACAAGGTTTTTTGTTTTCCTCCCTACGTCACACGACCAGTCACTTTAGCGCAAACCGTACCATGTGACCGTGATATAAAAACCCCTGTAGCGAAATCTGGCGGACGTTTTGTAGCCTTCTCGATGACGCATCTTGGATGCCAGTTTTGTTTTATAAAAGATCGCCAAACGTTCTAAAGTACAAAGTTACTTAGTGTTGTTCGAAACAACAAGCACACTCAGTACTGGAGACGGCAACGTCATGACATATTTTAAATTACGTCATAAGTCTATTATGTATAAATGTATATTCATTTGACGTCAGTCATGTCTGGCGTGATCCAGGTCGCAAGATGTCTTCTTGATTTCTTTTACGACAATAGTGGAGGAATGAAAACAAATACGTTATTGGTCGGAGAGGTTCGCTGCACGGACCCTTGTAGACCTTCGGGAGGTCAAAGGAATCATTGTAGGCCTTCGGGGTACAATGATTCCTTTGACCTCCCTCAGGCCTACAAAGGTCCGTGTAGCGAACCCCTCCGCCGACCAATAACTTATATTGTATCATGGTCACATGGTACGGTTTGCGCTAAAGCGACTGGTTGTGTGACGTAGGGATGAAAACAAACAGTATTGTCCAGCTATCAGCGTATTATTTCATCTGTGATGCAAATGACGTGTTTTATATTGTGATACGTCTTCTGTGATTTGAATCACTGTGAAATCTTGTTTATTGCCTTTAAAAACCACAAACGTTATTAACGTATGTATGTGTGTGTATGTGAATGTGTGTGTGTGTGTGTGTGTGTGTGTGTGTGTGTGTGTGTGTGTGTGTGTGTGTGTGTGTGTGTGTGTGTGTGCGTGCACAAAACCCTTAAAATGGGTAACTTTCTTTACCATCTTCATGGAAAATGGGTGTGTGAAAAATTCTGGGTGCCCAAGTCAGACACCCATTTTTTTTTTTTCTTAGGCTGGTTTCTGCATTATCTTGCGGTAAAACGTTATAAAAAAATTTTAAAAAATCATTTTTTTCCCTTTTGGGTTTTTTACATGCACTTTGTTTTTAGAAGACAATCCGCCAGTGTGTTCTGAACATGTCCCAGCAGTGTGTGTGTGTGTGTGTGTGTGTGTGTGTGTGTGTGTGTGTGTGTGTGTGTGTGTGTGTGTGTGTGTGTGTGTGTGTGTGCGCGTGTGTGTGTGTGTGTGTTTGTGGTTGGTTAGTTCGGGGTTTAACGTCCACGGCACCGAAGTGATAATGGACGGCCCTAACGGGCGGCTTCATGTGGGACAGGGAATTCTATTTCCTATGGAGTACGACCTGAACACTGATCAATTCAGGCGCATTGCAACTGTGGCACTTTGATTTACCAGGACCTTTCAACGGACATGCTATGGAACAAGCCCGTCCTTTTTCCCTGGATGTGTGTGTGTGTGTGTGTGTGTGTGTGTGTGTGTGTGTGTGTGTGTGTGTGTGTGTGTGTGTGTGTGTACACGCGAGCAGTTTAATTATATTTTATATGTGTTTATGTTATTCTTTTTATGTTGCGCAGAAAAGACGAGTAATATTACATCATATTATGTTATATTGTACACGTCCGCTTTCCACCCAACGGTTTCGTCAGTAGCAGTCAAGGCGTTATGTGTGAGCCGTTTTCACACGCCCTTCAATCCAGTAAACAAAAAGTTAATCAAACCTAACATAATCGACAATTATAGGATATTACAATGCTTGTTCACAACCGGTCCTGGACCACACTCTTTCCATATACAACCGTGAGATGGCCTTTGTCGCCTGCTCGGCGCTAAACCCAACTAACTAAGTAACTAACAAAGTAAATAACTAACTAAATCACTAACTGACTCTTCCTATAGAAATATATAATTATTGCGGAGTAATTTACGGAGTAAAATTATGTAAAATGAAAAACTGTGGATGCCGTATCACAGGTTTACTGTACTGGAAATTCGTGCGGGATGATCTCTTTTGGGTTTAACCCTTTTAGCCCAAAGGCCCCATTTCTCAATTTAGATGTTGCCTAACGACTATGTACCAGTTGTAGGAGATGGATTGATCATGATAATTCAAGGGAAGTGCCAGATGAGCTTGGCGCCTTCAGGCGCCAAGCTCATCTGGCACTACCCTTGAATTATCATGATCATTCCATCTCCTGCTGCAGGGTCCCGGGGCTAAATGGGTTAAAAAGACGAAAAGTAAAACGTCATATACGTAAAACGTCACTTGCTTGGAAACACTTCGGTTTTGTACACATCACAGAATCAGACCCTGTATTATCAAAGACAACGGAGTTCGGTCAAATCATTAGCGCGAAATGCCGCATCGAACTATGGTTAACGCGTTCAACCCGTGCCGCATTCTTGATGTGGCACGTCTCAGATGCGTTAACCCCTTCGACGCCAGTTTCTCTGACCGTCATTCGCGTGAAGAACGCAGGTGTAAATGTGAGTAAAATACGCATACAGAACATTATTAGGACAACAAGAGACATAAACCCTCATGAGCACGAATGCGGGGGCTCATGAGGGTTTGTGTCTCTTGCAGCTTTGTGGCCGCGTTCGATTTGCACCGACAGTTAAGGAGGCTAATCCTGCATGTAAGTCAGCTCCACTAAAATCTGAAGAAAACATTTCCCTACGCTTTCAGTTTTAAACACTGCCTGTCTGACCGTGTTCAAAGACTTCTAACGATCAAAGCATCCCGTTAACCTCTTTGCGGCCACTCACGACACAAATTACCCTCTCACGCTTTAAATATGTAAGATTAACACATTAGGCCCCGACGCACTACAGCAGGAGAACGCCAAGCTAATCTGTCACTACCCTTGAATTATCATGGTCCATCCACCTCCTGCCGGGTACACAGACGTTAGGTGACACCTAAATATGTGGGAAATGCGGCCTTGCGGGTTACTGAAATACGTGAGGTTTGACAAGAACATTTCACAATACTGTAAAAACAGATACGCTTCCACATTCCCTTGATATTATAATGTATCGTGGCCGGTTTGAGAGCGGCTCCGCCACCGCGTGCCCTGGAACTCTACTACTGAGATGGGAGTTTCAGGGCGGGAGGTACAGCCGCTTTCAAAGAATTCGCTACTGGACACCTGCACTGTATAGACAAGACAAGACTGACACCACTTAAAATAGCGACTGATGCAAGATATTTACCTATATCAAACAAAAGGACTTACTTGTAACGTTGCTCCGTCCACAAACTGTCTCGACAGTCACAAGTTCACGCTTGGTTGGTTGGCTGTACGTTGCTGAACGTCCCGACAGCAATAAAGACTTATACTCAGGACTTGCTAGCACTGTTTAAGAAAATATAAACTCGACAGTCACACAGATTTCAAGAGACAGACACACAACGAACCCAAAAGTGACAGATCATTTTGGCACGGGTTTTGACACATTTGCGGCTAAGCCGACAGTCCGTTTCACTTGGTACTGCCAGACTCGTGAACTACTAACCCACAGAACAAATCATTTCTGTCACGGAGAGTGGCGACTGACTTGCGCCGGCCTTCAATAACTACTACACACCGCTGCACAACACACAGCTCAATCCAGCGTGTGTCTGTGCCAATTCCGTGTTATCAGGCGACCAGCGAACTCATGTTTTCTATGGCACAGAGCCTCAAAACACCAGTGGCGTAGGAAGATTTATGTACAAGATAAGACCCAATCTCACAACAACAACAAAATCTAACGACCAGGGAAGAATATTTAGTTAGTTGTTTAGGTTTAACGCCGAGTAGGCGACTGAGACCATCTCACGGCGGGGGACGAGGAAGGGGAGCGGTGGCCGGGATGGGGGTTCAAGCAATATATGACATTCCGAATTCTATGACTACATGACAAGGACTTAATTGAACAACTTTACAGCTTGGCCTGGAGGTGGTATGTCCCAAGTACCGTGTACTTTTATACTGATAGCGCAGAGAGTATGGCACAAGTCACATAAGTCGATTAGTTCGGGGTTTACCGTCCACGGCACCGAAATGATAATGGACGGCCCTGATGGGCGGGTTATGGGGGACAGGAAAATCTATTGCCTATGGAGTACGACCTGAACACTGATCAATTCAGGCGCACTGCAACTGTGTCACTTTGATTTATATATTTCAACGGATATTGCTATGGAACAAACGCAGTCTTTTTTCCCTGGATTTCGAGTCCAGCTACCGGGGCCGGGACGGGACTCGAACCCATGACCCGGCGATTCCCTTCGCTCTCTTGCTCATATGAGGAAGTATGTCCAAAGGATATTTGGGCAATTAACTCAGTGGCCGCAGGGTTCCTAAACCAGTGCATATGCGTTTAGCGGCTAGCCTACTACAGAGAAATGGCACAGAATCTCACATGCAACGCAATCAATCGACAAGAACACTTCACTACGGAGAAATGACACAGAGTCGCATGCGACTCTGTGTCATTTCTCCGTAGTGAAGCCGGTGTTCTTGTCGACTGATTGCATAGTATATTACTCTACCGATATGTGCCGCAACTCTTTGCTCTTACTCAGGACAGAAGTTCGCTGTCCGATCTCTTCACTAACCCATACGTCTATGTCCCTGTTTGTGAGAAAGCCACGAGTTCCGCAAGCAGCTGTCGTGCCGCTATTGAAAGGTGAACAGGCGTGTAATCTTGTGTCACGTGACCACGCCGCCTGGTCGCTAGGCTAGGGGATCGGCCAGTATTTGCTTGCCGGCACAGCGAGCTTGGAGACTCTACGGAGGCGCTGGAAATCACTGGGTCGATTTTAGTTCGAAATGATTTGCGGGCTTTTCATTCCTGATTCCCACTAACGCGTTGTAAACCGAGCGGTGATCACAGCTGCGTGTGCAACGCTGCCGGTGCTGTTCACAGCGGCTTTGAGTCACGGTCCTGATTTGACATTCAATGACCGGTATTCCAATCCAACTATTGTGTTTATCAAAATGTCTGTCCAGGTCCCGAAAATGTCATCACGGGAAACAAACGGTTCCAATCTCGGAAAATGAATCAAATGGTGAAGAAGTGGGAAATGAAAGGAAGGGGGGGAGAGGGGGGGGGGGGGAGGTAGCCGATGGAAATTTGGAAGGGGGGGGGGGGGAGGGGGGGTGCAGGAAGAGAGAAGAGCCAACAATTCAGTGTCTGCCCCAGTAGCAAAACGTCTTCGGGCACACGACGGCCGCAGTGGGCCCGTGTACAGCTGTGCACAGGCCCACTGTGGCCGTCGTGGGCCCGAGGACCATTGCTCACTCGGTGTTTCACCGAATCTACATTCTCGCTGTTAACAAACAA
This sequence comes from Semisulcospira habei, assembly GCA_036245525.1. Classification (NCBI taxonomy): domain Eukaryota; kingdom Metazoa; phylum Mollusca; class Gastropoda; family Semisulcospiridae; genus Semisulcospira; species Semisulcospira habei. The sequence continues at coordinate 67,019,172 of BTPG01000007.1, forward strand.
CAATTATTTCTGAATTGTAACCGCCATATTGTGTCAGCTGATATGCTTTTTTTCCGGTCTTACGCTGAATGACTGTATAAACAAAAAGCCCGCTGTTAACTGATCCGCACGCTGAACTGTTTTATTACTCAGTGCCGCCTCCGGACTGGCGGCTAATGCTGCGTATCCGGAGGCGGCACGTCACGAATGAGTTAACACGTCTGGAAGTGTTAGGGGAGCGCGGGAGGGAGGGGGGGGGGATTGAAATTGAAACATGGCCTTCTCAGCGACAAGTTACAAGGAGACACATTGCACGGGCGGATTCATGGGTTATTTCCAGGGCTTGGTGACTTTGGAAAGCTCCCCTCCCTCCCCCCACCCCCCATCCCCAATCACACCGATATTTCTTAGGGTGGTAAGTAGAGTTGCATAACGGTACAGACGAAAGTTCTATCGTATTTTAACGGTATTTTTTTTTTTATCAACAGCAAATATCACTATTCCACAACACTCAGCCATACACATGAGTGCTCACACACTCACACACACACTCCTCTCTCTCTCTCTCTGCATTTATCTATATATATATATATATATATATATATATATATATATATATATATATATATATATATATATATATATATATATTGTGTATGTGTTATGTATGTGTGTGTATTGTGTATGTGTGTGTGTGTGTGTGTGTGTGTGTGTGTGTGTGTGTGTGTGTGTGTGTGTGTGTGTGTGTGTGGTATAAGATGAATTTTGAGTGTTACTATTATTTTGTGTAAATAATTTATTTTTTAAAAAATTTTATTGTTGCATGAAATAATATGTGTAAATATAATTCTTTATTATTATTATTATTTAAAATCTATTTTATGTTGTAGATGTTAGCAACGGCAAGTTTGTAAAATGACGATTTGTTTCTGTCAAAACTTTTTACCGTTGATAAATAAAGTTTCATCATCATCATCATCATCATCATCATCATCATCTCTCTCTCTCTCTCTCTCTCTCTCTCTCTCTCTCTCTCTCTCTCTCTCTCTCTCTCTCTCTTTTCGAACATGTTTCTAAACATCGACTGTTGGTGTCATAGCTAGTAGACGACCAGATGAAATGGGAGCCTCACATAAACAATTTCTCAAAATATATCTCTACCGAATAACAATTGTATGTTGTTTGTACAGTGTAGGAAACTCGACCTGAAACAACGACCAAACACACTAAAGGCATTAACAAGTTGAACGAGTTGCAGACATTTTTCAAAATTTTGTTATATCGATGTTCTTTTGGGATTCTCAGTGGGATTGGATCGTGTGTATGAGGAAAACCACAGTTTTGGCCATCATTTTACGCCGCCATCTTTTTTTATTTGACTGGATTTCTTATCGGCAATACGTAATGACGCAATGATAATGACACTTCGCAAATACCTCTTCTCGTAAGCCGCTATCTAAAAGTATAGGGGTTTTCAGTTTGATTTTATTAAACAAGCAAAGGTGAATATAGATGATACATAAAGAAATAAAAAGAAAACATTCGGAAAAACAAACAGATAAATTTCAATAATAATAATTAAAAAATTAAATAAAAAAGATCAAAATACCCAAGATTTTTCTTTAAAGAAAAAGAAATAAGAAGAAATGGACCAGGTTAATATACCATATATCGTTACTAATTTACTAATTATGTAATCCACTTTAATCCTAACTGAAAAGACTTTGCAGAACTTGCACACATAATTCAAATTTTCAGCAAACTGCCCCCAAAACTGGGGAGATGGGCGCCTCAGTTTCCAGTAATATATTAATCTACCTTTTATTTTCTTTTTTTTTCAAAGGCTGGGTCTGGATTCGATCCCACACACCGGCCCGCCCCAAAACATTCTAACTGATAGTTTATAGATTTGGACGGCATATCGGCAATTCTACCGATCACACTATAGAGTACACGCGCAAACCTCAATTTTATAAGCGGTCTTTCTTGGGTTCCTAAACACTGCCAAAGGACGGAAGATCCGTTCAGCTTGAGGTACTGCATCAGCTGGCGTCAGTTTCTAGTACTTTCCACGCTGCTTTACATTAGCATTAGAGCGTGGAAGAAAAAGAAACATCATCTGATTTGAGCAAAAAAACAGACTCAGACTTATGCCATGCACATGAGAAGTCGGAATTGTAAAATAATTTAACCCTCTGACTGTCGGTGGCGTTTTTGTCTTATGATTCCTACAGGAATCATTGCGGCACAAAGCTCTATCGACAACCAGTGGGTTACATGAGGACGAAAAAAAAAAAAAAAATACACAGACTAAAAACATACACGTCATCTCATCCTGGTTTCGGACCGTCCAGCATAAATGTCCTATCTCGAATACTATCCACCCCTCCACCCACCCAACCCCTCCCTGATCTCAGTTCATTTTTCTCGCCGATATCCAACAACAAAGTGCGCCGCGTGCAAAGAACGAACACCTGATCGCACACACACACACACACACACACACACACACACACACACACACACACACACACACACACACACACACACACACACACAAAACTGGACACAGCAGATCACCCCAGGCTGACAAACCGAAGTCAACAGGAATACCTCAGTAAAGGGTTGTACATTGCTTAACGTCCCAACAGAAACAAGACTTTCTCAGGACGTGCCTGCACTGCGTGTGAAAAAAAACTAAAACAGAACATTGAATGTATGTCGCCAGCCGGTCTAACTTCAACGCTAAAAAACAAAACAAAACAAGACCATTTAGCAAGACTGTGACACATCCAATATCAAGAGATACAGACAGCGCAGACAGTAGGAAGATTTTTAAAAAGGCAAATACAGATGAATGGCCCAAGGGTAGACAGAAACACATGCCCCAGAATAGAGGGGAAAACCCACCCTGTGACCGGGGCTGACCAGGGTGACCCTGGGAACTAAAAACGTTAACCCCACCCAAGTCACCAGGCCCTGCAGACCCGGGTGAGGGGAATACCTCATAAAACTAAAATAGTATGCAAAGTAGTAGTAAAATAGTCAGTTTAATGGTGGTGCCAGAATAGCTTGGCGCCTCAGATGCCAAGCTATTCTGGCACCACCCTTGAACTGACATAACAGCCATGGCCGGGAACGCGCAGGCTTGCTGACTGTTAAAGGCGGCACTAAAGGGAAGTAACTTAAATCTTGTTAGTCTCTGTTAATCCTAGCGTTTTGGTCGTAGTTGACTCCCATGCACACATTGTACATAGTCAAAAGCAGTATGTTATGATACTGTCTTGGACACAGCTCACAGGACGAGAGCCAATTGAACAGAGCCAAGGGGATCTAACTCATGTATACAGGTTTCGTCTTTCTTCCCGGCCATTATTATTCCCACTTGCATAAGTCTGTCAGTGATCCTTCCATAGCAGGAAAAGACTTGTTTCGATAGTATGTCCGTTGATGAAAGGTTCTGGTAAGACAAAGAGGCGTGGTATGATTGTTGTGGTTTATTTATTATTATTATTTTTTTTTGCGATTCACCAATCACGACTTCAAAAAATAATAGAATTCTCCAGGGGCGGATCTGGCCCCCTTTTTTTTTTTTTTTGGTGTTCGGAACCCACCCCCCCCACCTCCCCCCATTGTTTTACTATATCAGTTTGGCAAATGGCGAGTCTTAACATGCACCACCCCCCATCCACCTCCCTTCCTGACACCCCCCTCCCCCCCCCCCCCCAGCTTTTCGATTTCGCGCTCCCCAGAAGCAAAGTCTAGCGTCGGAGAGGCCTTTAGTATCAGGTTGAAGGTCCCAAACAAAAAGTTGCCCCCCCCCCCCCACCCCGAGGTAACTGATCCGCCAATGTTCACGTTTCACGATGGAAAGAGACGATGAAACCTCTGTCCGAAACTCCAGCAGGGTAAGGGGGTGGGGGACGGGGGTGGGGAACGGGGGAGGGGAGCACCTGGACTCGATGGTGGAGAGACAGCTTTAACGTTGTCAGACCTGCGTGACAAAATGCGGACCTGCAGAAAATCAAAAGTCGAGGGCTGGGATAGGGATGAGGAAATTTTAGAGTGCAATAACTGCCATTATACGGCAAAAGCCGGTATCCCTATTCGCAAAGACCATCGGGCTGACGTCGGCCGCCGTTGGCCCGCGCACGACCGTGCGCGGACCAACGGCGGCCGACGTCGGCCCGATGTCCTTTTGAGCATATTTGAAATGTTGATTTCCGTATAACAATGAGCATCTCGCCTTTCTCAAAAATGGGCGTCACCTGGCTTTTGCCATATAACGCCAGACTGAGTTGTAATCAGTGTGGCCACCGAAACGTGAACACATTATGCCTCTACTAGCTGATTTGCACTGGCTGCCAGTTTCATACAGAATTCAGTATAAAGTCTGTGTTATTTGTTTCAACATCATCTCTGGTTCTGCCCCTCCTTACTTATCTGATCTTGTCCAGCTGTATACACCGTCCCGCTCACTACGCTCTGCTTCAGACACTCGTGTTTTCCGTATCCCTAGACGTAATAAGGTCACTCAAGGTCATCGTATCACTATAGTATCTGATCTTGTCCAGCTGTATACACCGTCCCGCTCACTACGCCTCTGCTTCAGACACTGACTCGTGTTTTCCGTATCCCTAGACGTAATAAGGTCACTCAAGGTCATCGTGCATTTTTGTATTTTGGTCCCATTACACGGAACGCTCTCCCAGCTGATGTGCGTCACTCGTCATCTCTTTCCATTTTCAAATCCAAGCTTAAAACTCACCTTTTTTCTGTTGCATATACGTAAGACCATTTTGTCTGCAGGCTCATCATGTGTGTGTGTGTGTGTGTGTGTGTGTGTGTGTGTGTGTGTGTGTGTGTGTGTGTGTGTGTGTGTGTGCGTGGTGTGTGTGTGTGTTTTCTGCTCCTTGTAAATCAATGTATTTTTGTTGTTGTTGTTGTAATGTTTTTTTTTTGTTTTTGTTTGTTTGTTGTTGTAATGTATGTGCTTGTTTTTGTATTTTGCTTCACTGTTTCATTACTGTGATTGTAAAGCGCCTAGAGCACCTTGGTGATTAGGCGCTATACAAATTACCTTTATTATTATTATTATTATTAGATCTCACACGCTTCACCAGACAACCAGGAAGTTTACATAAATCGCAGAAATTGAGTGTATCTGTTTGGCTTTCACGGTTTCAAGAGGAATCAGAATACTTTATTCACGGATCACGGGGACGAAAATATGGCAATCAGGAATCACGAGAACCGAAAAAGGCCAATCACCGTGACGTAACATGATTTGAGGACATAACGCCTCCTCTCTCTCTCTCTCTCTCTCTCTCTCTCTCTCTCTCTCTCTCTCTCTCTCTCTCTCTCTCTCTCTCTCTCTCTCTCTCTCTCTCTCTCTCTCTCTCTCTCTCTCTCTCTCTCTCTCTCTCAGTCTCTCCCTTCAATAAAGTGTCACAGTTACAGGTCGCCGGCTGAAACGTAGCATTGTTTAAAGTGTTCTTTTGTCTGACTGGGACCGAACGGCCGATCATGTCAGTTTCGGCAGGACTGATGTTCAAGGCTCACTACCGCCGTAACTGTTCAAAGGTACACTTCTGTAACACATGGTTACGAAACGCTACACGCAGGTCTAGATATGGTTCATTTAAACAAACCAGTTCACTCACAAACCAGACAGTTGAGGGTCATAATTTATTACATAGTCAAATTTGGCCAGTTCAGGCAGTGGCTTTTGCCTTGTTTGAAAATTTGTAGTAGGGCTGAATGTTAGAATTTGCTGGAAATTTCTGGTTAGATGAGAGGAGACATGTTTGGTGCTTTGATTCATACCATCCTGAGCTTATCCAGTGGACAAGTGTGGGCCTATGTTGAGTTGCTGTTGACGTAGTGATTTGAGGGGCACGCTGATTTCAGCTGTGCTTGGGTGTGGGGTTGGTAAGGAATCAGGTTCATAGCCAAGAATGAGCCGACTGTCAATGTGCTGTTTTTATTGTTATTTTGTGCATGGCAAATGTGCAGCTGGTGGGCAGTAGTGTTTTTTTTTTAAGGGATTGAAATATTAGGGGATGCCTGGGACATGGCTAAGAGACTGGACAGTACGGAAACGGCACTGTGTTCCGTGGCCCGAGGCTAGCGCTGGTAAAAACGTACGCATACCAAGGGGAATTACTCAGCGCTGGACAGACAAACCCACCAGTTAGATCCCCTGCCCCCGCCTATCAGGCACCCAATCAACTCCAGTCGCCAGCCCACAGAAAAATACAGGTATAGCACAAGGCCATCATCTACATCCCTTGTTCTATGACCTGCGCATTTTCTGTGGGCTGGCGATTGGGTGCCTGATAGGCGGGGGCAGGGGATCTAACTGACGGGTTTGTCTGTCCAGCGCTGAGTAATTCCGCTTGGTATGTGTACAATCCCACTGAGTTCAGCACAGGTCGTTTTGATATCAAGTAATTTGACAATGACTCTACTCCGTTCTATTAATACAAAGCTTTCAGTACGAGAAACAGCTAGAAATAGATTGACTCGCCGCTAACGGCTGAGTGGGCAGAATAAATAAGTGCGATTACGCGTGTGCTTTTGTTGCGTGTCCCAACTGCTGTTATAATAATAATAATTACGGTATTTATAATGCGCTTATCTTATAATAATTATAACTCTAAGCGCGCACTCACAACTCGCGCACGCATGCGCACGCTTTAGACAACGGCTCACGAACCACAAATAGTGAAATACATTACGACAGTCTGCATAGGGTGGGGAGTGTGGTGGTATAGTGCTAGAACTGTTGAAAGAGGTGAGTTTTGAGGGCGGACTGGAAGGAGGAGAGAGAGTCTTTCTGACGGAGAGAGAGTGGGAGAGTGTTCCAGGTGGATGGACCGTATACTGAGAAGGAGCGGGGGCCGAAAGGCTGGGCCCACGCTACCAGAATTTGCCACTAGCAATGTGTGGTAAGGAACAATTTGCCACCTGCCACATCGGCTTTCTGGCACACGTATCAATGTACGCGCAATGTGTTGTACTGACTGACCTGCCATTCTCTCTCTCACTGGCTTGACTTCGCGAACGAAGATTTTATAGGAGTTGACCACGACGTCTGCAGGCTTGTTCGTGGCTGCGGAGGCCAATCCGAGACAGGCAGGTTCGACCGCAGTGGCTGCAGGGGAAGGTATGGCCAGGGTTCTGAGCTGCGGCATCTCTGTTTTTTCTCCTGAGCCGCTTGTCCTTAAGGCTAGCTCTGTGAGAGTCCTCAAAGGAGACAGCTGCCTTGTAAATGGTGGAGCGCCAGGTGTCACGGTCCGCAGCAAGCGAAGACCACTGGTGGTGGTCGATTTGGCAGGCACTAAGTGACTTCTTGAGACAGTCTTTGTATCTCTTCTTTGGTGCCCCTCTGTCACGGTGTCCAGTAGCAAGCTCGCCGAACAGTGTGATCTTTGGTAGGCGATGATCCTCCATCCTGGAGACATGCCCCGCCCAGCGGAGCTGTGTCCGCAGCAGCAAAGCCTCGATGCTCACAGTTTCAGCCTGTTCAAGGACCTCGACGTTGGTGACATAGTCACTCCAGTGAATGCCCAGGATGGTACGCAGGCAGCGCTGGTGGAAGCGTTCGAGGAGTTGTAGTTGGCTGCGGTAGAGGGCCCAGGACTCGGAACCATACAGCAGGGTGGTGAGGACCACAGCTCTGTACACGCTGATCTTGGTGCCTGTTTTCAGCTGTTGATTGTGCCACACCCGCTTGAAAAGTCGCCCGAAAGCGCTGTTCGCTTTTGCCAGCCTGCTGTCAAGCTCCTTGTCCAGCTTGGCGTCCGACGTGATAATGCAGCCAAGGTAGGTAAACTGGTGCACTGACTTTAGTTCAGACTCGCCAATGGTGATGTGAGGAGGGCGATACACTGTCTTGGGTGCCGGCTGATGGAGGACCTCTGTCTTTTTCAGACTGACCTCGAGTCCAAATAGCTGGGCAGCATCAGCGAAGCAAGACGTGATGCGCTGCAGGGCTCTCTCTGTGTGTGCAACGAGGGCAGCATCATCAGCAAAAAGCAGCTCACGAATCAGTTGGTGTAGGGTTTTCGTGTGGGCCTGCAGTCGTCTGAGGTTGAACAGGCTGCCATCGAGACGATACCTGATGTACACTGCATCGTCATCATCGAGGTCCACTGTGGCCTGCTTCAACATCATGCTAAAAAAGATGGTGAAGAGGGTCGGTGCCAGCACGCAGCCCTGCTTTACGCCGTTGAGAATAAGTTAGTTATTTGGGTTTAACGCCGAGCAGGCGCCGTTGAGAATAGGGAATGGTTCTGAGAGGTCATTGTTGAGTCTGACCTGGCCTTGCTGGTCCTCGTGTAGCTGGACAATCATGTTGAGGAACTTTGGGGGACAGCCATGTCGCTCCATTACTATATATGGAACAGCTCTCACGGCGCGCCCGGTTGAAATGAGCTGCAGGAGTCCCATATGCATGGGAACTCTCGGACAAGGTTGATCAATTTACTCACTGGAGACGTGCCGCATACGGATACGCAGCTATTAGCAGCGTTTTCACATGCGGCGCGTCTCCAATGAATATTACAGTCTCAAAGCCGTCGGCCGTCGCTCAGCTTTTCCGCCATTTTTTCCGGCTCGCCGGAAGATGAAGAAACGGGAAGTGGCGCAAGAACACCGCTGATTGGCTGAGAGGCGGCAACATTGCTCGAGCCTTGCCGGCTACCACAAATGAATAGACTCGGTTTGTATCGGGTCGCAATTTGTGGCGGCAATATTGTAGGCGCCCCTAATTGAGGCGGGCGGCAACATTGCCGCCACAAAATTGCGCCCGGCAATAGGTGTTTGTGGTAGCGTGGGCCTAGCTTCTGAGTTTGGTGCGGGGGATGAGGAGGCGGCGAGGCCGGTCGGAGGCGGAGCGGAGGGAGCGGGGAGGAGTGTATAGGTGAAGTAAGTTTGAGAGATAGGCGGGAGCGCAGTTGTTCAGGGATTTGTAGCAGAGAGACATAATCTTGTATTGGATGCGTTGAGGGATGGGAAGCCAGTAACAAGGAGTTTGAGCAGGGGAGTGATGTGGTCGGATTTTTTCTTTCTGAGGACGAGGCGGGCAGCATTGTTCTGGACGCGCTGGAGAGTGAAAGTGGTGGAGTGAGGGAGGCCGGAAAGGAGAGAGTTGCAGTAGTCGATGCGAGATAGGATAAGAGAGACAGCAAGTTTGGTGGCAGCTTCGGTAGTGAGGTATTTTCTGATCTGACCGATGCGGCGGAGGTGGAAGTAGCATGCCTGGGCCGTGGCGGAAACAAAGCTGGTCATGGAAAGAGAGGAATCGAGAATAACGCCGAGGTTTTTGGCCGAGTCAGAGAGGGAGATGGGGGTGCTGTCGAGTTGAAGGTGGGGGGAGGGAGGGAGCTGGGAAAGTTTCTGGCGAGTGCCTACCAGCATGGCTTCCGTTTTGTCGTCATTCAGTTTAAGCTTGTTTGCTGTCATCCAGTTTTTCACGTCTTCGTAGCAGTCAGCCGTGCGAGTCAGTAGTGACTGAGTGTTGTCGAGTTTGTCTTTGTCTAGTAGTTGTGAGTCGTCAGCGTAGAGGTGGTGGTGTATGTGGTGAGACTGGATGATGTTGGACAGGGGAGACGTGTAGAGTGTGAAAAGGACCGGGCCCAGGACGGACCCCTGTGGAACTCCGCAGGAGAGCGTGACTGGGTTGGAGGAGACGCCGTCGATGGCGACGGACTGCTGTCTGTCGGAGAGGTAGGAGAGAAACCAGGAGTGAGCAGAGTCAGTGATGCCAAAGGAATGGTGAAGGCGGTGGAGGAGGATAGAGTAGTCTATAGTGTCGAAGGCGGCAGAGAGGTCGAGTAGCGTAAGAAGGGAGATGTTGCCCGAGTCGGTGGAGAGAAGCAGGTCGTTTAAGATATGCAGAAGGGCTGTTTCAGTGCTGTGATGTTTGCGATGGGCAGACTGGAAGGGACTGAGGAGGTTGTTGTCGGCGAGGTGGAGGTTGAGCTGGTTGAAAACGACCTTCTCAAGAAGCTTGGACAGGAAAGATATATTGGAGACTGGACGATAGTTTTTTAGTTCGTTTGGGTCGAGGTTGTGTTTTTTGAGGAGAGGACGGACGATGGCGGACTTGAAGATATCAGGGACGGAGCCGTTCTCCAGAGATGTGTTGACGATGTCGGTAATAAATGGCAGAAGTTTTGGAAGACCGTCCCGGTAGAGAGAAGCTGGGAGAGGGTCTAGTTCGCATGTTTTGAGAGGCATGGACTTTATGGTCTTGAGGATTTCATCCTGAGAGACGGGCTGGAAGGACAAGTGAGGGGGGTGCCGGAAAAGGGGGTGTCGGGAGGGCAAGGCGGAGAAGGCAGAGTGTCGAGTGTGTTGCGCAGACTTTGGATTTTGTCGGAAAAATAGGTGGAAAAAGCGGACGGGAGTTGTTCTTTGCTGTGTGTGTTGGGGAGAGGAGAGTCTTTAGAAATGCCTAGGAGTGAGTTCATGGTAGCGTAGAGGGTTTTGGAAGAAGTGGATTCCAGGATTTTGTTTTGAAGGTGTTTACGTTTGGAATCGGAGATCATTCTGTTACAGTTTATTAGGTGTGTCGACAAGGCACAATAAACACAAATGGTGCTGAAATGTGTCTTCAAATTTACGCGTAATGGTACTTTAACGGTGCGCGCTATTCTGATCAATTTGAGGCGTTGGGTAAGTCCGTAATGGAGGGAAATCATAGACCGACTGTCATAAACCCGGCCGTGACCGGCCCTAACGCGAACTAGGTCGCACGCCTCTAGCAATAGCTGTCCCCGTTGCCCCATAACCCACACCCTTATAATTAGGGCCGTCTAGCCCATATCATACTGCGGCTAAAAGCTTCAAATTTGTACACTGACATATGCCAGCTACATTATAGTACTTACAGATAAGGATATACACCAATGGCTTTAGTTCAAGAGTGGTGCCAGAATAGCTTGGCGCCTAGAGGCGCCAAGCTATTCTAGCACTACCCTTGAACTATTTTAGTCAAAATTATTTCACACACTGGTGTATTCCGAATGATAAGGGTTAATATAACCCGGATCTTGCGGCGAGGTCGTTACCCCACTCATGCCAGTGAACGCACATCCCGTGTTTCTGAATCATTGTTCATTCAACCATCGAAAGCCACAACCGTCCAAGGAACATGGATACAAGATAGTCTCAACAAGAGGTATAGATCCTCATGAGCCCCCGCAAATGCGGAGGCTCATGAGGATCTACACCTCTTGTGTTTGCGTGACTCATGTTCACCTCCTCTTACATATGAACGAAGCCCTTCGTACTTGGTCACAAATAAAACGTTGCTCCCCCCTCCCCCTCCCCCCCCCTCCGACACACACTCTTCGGAGGTAACTAATCCGCCCCTGTCAGCCATGCGTAGGCTGCATTAAAATGCATGCTTTTTATTTGTGTTGCTGATAATTACGTTATTGGAATTATTAACACATTAGCATATGTCCGGGGTGCAAACAAACGTTTACGCACGTTAACACATACCAAGTTGTCATTTAGACTGCTTTTGTGACAATTTAGTATGAATTAACTCGTTCGAGGAGTTCCGCATCAATAGCTGCGGAAGTGTTGTTATAGCGTTGCCGCAAGCAACGCTACACGACACGTTCGCAGCTATTGATGCCTTTAATGAGGGGCCGTCTTTAACGTTTACCTTGCGGCAAGAGGGTTGGGTTCGAAATCATGAAATAGCCAACGGCTATCATCAGTTTCTTAACTCTAGGGACATGGGACATGCCAAACAGTCCATACGAGAATTTGCCTCCAGTTTGGTACCGAAAGAGTCGCCGTTCTCATGGCAACCAAAGTTTACTCATCACATGTGACTTATCACAAGGTAACATGCGATCACATGTAAAGATGGCAACGTACTTGCTGTGCAAAACGTCCCCCCCCCCCCCCCATCCCAAATATGTGGCCAATCACATTTCTCAGTACAAACATCTTCATTCAGTCCAAACTGTCATCACAAAAATGCTGATAAATGAACAATTTTAGGCAGTTAGACAACAAAAATAACTGTATGCAAGTGTTATGTGATACCGTTGGTACCAATTGCATACAAAAATTGGATTCGTTAGATACTGTCAATAACAGAAAATTCCGGGCGAATCCCTACGTTAGCTCTATGTACTGACCATAGTCGAAACGGCGCAGGAAGACAAGGCCAGATATACAAAAACTGAGGGGGTTATGCGACAAAATAACTATACTGACTTCCGTTAAAAACGCGAAAAGTGTCTGTAAGTGTACCCGCAAACAAGGAGCCACACTGACAGCAAAACAAGAACATTTTATTTGTTGCTTACTTCAGATGTTCAGCCTACTGCCTGAGCTACCTTCACACAAAAATTGGATGAGTTATCGCCCATGGCTACCTTGGAGGACACAGGGTTTCATTAGTGGTGAAAAAAAGCAAAACTGGACACACTCTGTGAAGCAAGTTTCCTATGATATGTTTAACACACAAGTTGTGTGGATTGCTTATGATGTTATTAACTGCCTCAAACGAAATTTGACTTGAAAAATTCATTAGAGAACCAGAACTTCCGGTGCACATCATTTTCTTAATAAATCTTATTTGATTTAATGTGAATTAATTTCAAACCATTTTTTATGCTCGAGTGACTGACACCGAGATAAAGAACACACCCATATCCATTTGATCAGGTAAATATGGCCGCTATCCTAAATATAAAGAACTTTTTGATTTTCATGTTTGTAGGTCATGTTTTTTAGGTGCCTTTGACAAACGAAAAGTAGGTCAAAACAAAGAGGCCGGATTTTCATGCACACGAACCCTAGTGACACTGCACGTTGGTTAGCTTTCAGCTGTGTCCTCTGCAGATGCTCCCCATTTCGCTTTCAATATCCTGTGATGGTAGTGTCACTGATGACGTCATAAGTCATCGATGTGCGATTTTTAAGACTAAACATTCTATTTGCACACGACATAACACACTCTTCATAACATTTTCTAATAAATGACGTCAAAATAACCCGGATTAAAGTATATTTACGAAGAAAAGCTCTCGAAAGAGTTAATCATCGACGACAAGCGGCGTGCCGCGCGTGCCTGGGAGGTTTTAACACCTTCGCTTCCAGTGGGCACGAATTTTACGTCTCAAACCACTGCATGCTGACCGACCGTGAAGAAACAGATGTAAATGGGACCAAAAATAGATATATAAAACAGGACTAACAGACGCAAATCCTCATGAGCCCCCCCACGACTGTGTCGGGTTAATGAGGGTGTCATGTCTCTTGCAGCTGTGTAGCGCTGGCCTTGCCCCGGCGGTTCAAGTGCCATTACGCATAAATCCGAAGACACATTTCAGCACCATTTGTATTTGTTATGCCTTGTCGACACACCTACATGAACTTAAACAGCAGAGTTTGGACACGCAGCAAAAGCACACGCGTAATCGCACTTATTTATTCTGCGCATCCGTTAGCGTGTTAATCTATTTTTAGCTGTTTCTCGTACAGAAAGCGTCATTGTTGTATTTAAAGAACGGAGTGGAGTCATTGTCAGGTTACTTGATATAAATAATAAAGACGACGTGTGCTGAACTAGATTGTCCTGTGTCTAAATGAACCTTAGCTAGACCTGTGTGTAGCGTTTCGTAACCATCTGTTACATAAGTGTATCTTGGCGCAGATACGGCGGTAGTGAGCCTTTTAACTCATTCTACCCCAGACACACCACAGCAAGATAAGGGTCGACCATGATAGTTCAAGAGTGATGCCAGAATAGCTTGGCGCCTATGGGCGCCAAGCTATTCTGGCATCACCCTTGAACTATCATGGTCGATCTGTGTCCTGCACTGCAATGCAGTCTTCAGAGAACAACGGCAAAATTTGGGGATTTCGGTGATGGGGTAGAATGAGTTAAGGTGTTAACGCTCATAACATTTGATGGCTGATTAAACGGTGTCCTAATTATACCGTCAGCCTGTGATGGGTTTTTGGCTCACGGGCGATTTTGCAAATGAGACAGAGTCTGCTGCGTGTGGTGTATGGTGGATGCAGGGCGTGTCCCGTCCGGCTTCCGTGCCTCTGAGAGACTATTCAGGCAGGCTATCTACAGACTGGACACTGACACTAACTGGTGGTGAGACAACTTAATTCGCTTATAGGTCTGCAGGTCAGCCTCACTATTACGCGTATCAGAATATCGCACTGAAACTCGGCAATAACGCTGTGGTCACGTCGCAAGTCTGTACCAAGTGAGCAAATAGTCCTCTGGCCGATGTCAGACTTAACAGGCCCGCGCACAGCCGTGCGCGGGCCAGCTAAGACTGTCGCCGACCAGTGGACATTTTGGTTAGTGATGTGATTTTTTTTTTACAGTAATAGTAATACGTTAATAGTGAGGTTTTGTTTCCGACGAACGACTCGCCGCAACAACGAACGAGAGCAAAATCAAGGCGGGTAATTAAAGGATAGACATCCCTCTAAACATCTCCAAGAGGCATAGATCCTCATGAGCCAGAAGGGCTCATGAGGATCTATGCCTCTTGGAGATGCTTGGAGTGTTGTCTTGATGCTTATGGCACAAGTTGGTTATCGGTCGTTATTTCGCTCTCATTTGTTGTTGCGAGTCGTTCGTTGCAAACAAAACCTCACTATTAACGCAAACGGCAGTAACGCGGACTGACTTAGTGGAGCCCGGCTCAGCGTCGCGGTACAATGAGGCTGGCCTGCGACTGTATTACAGTCCGATTTGCAACATATCAGTATCAGTCAATGGGCATTATCCGGAATTCCGATGCTACTCTCTAACCCCATGCTTTCGAGAGTTAACTCCCCTGTTACAGGGAACGCACAATGCCATTTTTAACAAAATGCCTTCAGTCAAACGTTGCGCTTGGGGAGAATGCAAAACAGACAGCAGATATCCTGAACGCTGCATTGGAGTAAAATTCCCTCATTTAACATGAGGGTAAAAGGTTTTTAAAATAAATACCATACAATACTGTGATACATGTATAGATTTTACCAGCACGATCAATACCATCTTGAATCTACACAACATACTACTAGGTTCTACCTCTAGTGTAGAATAGCAAGACCCATCATTTTTGGTTATTTTCTGCCACGATCCGATTTAACACAAACGAACAAGTGAAACAAATTTTTTTTAAAGTAACGGACCGGTTGCTTGCATAGACTAGTATCCGTAAAAATACACTACATAAATTATTTAAAAAAATAATTGACTCACCCCCCCCCCCCTTGCAGGTGCAAAATGCAGATAAAATGCAGCTTCTCGTGTCAACATCCACTTTTGTCAGGATAGACCATGTAAAATAAAATGGGGCTTTGGTAACAGGATCCCTGTCTCTTGTCCTTGGTTTGACTGAGGCCTTCACTGCGAAATCAGCCATCAGTCATTTGGATTGTTTCCAAGCTGTTCACATAACCATCTTGCATCAGGCTATAGGCTTCTGAACGTCTGTAGTCCCTTATGGCTGATAAGTTCATGTTCTGATTTAGTAAATATGTACAGATGTCGAATATAGAGAACTCTGGCAAAATATTCAGGTCTGTAGTCCCAGATAACAAAGCAGGGTTCGACAGTTCGATGTTCCCATCTTTGAGCTTTGCTCCGATCACTTCTACCCGATCTTCAGCACAGCACTCGGGATCAACGGGTAGTCCAATGTCAAGAGCCTTTTGTACGAGATCAAAAAGCTCTGCTTTTCTGCTTTGGCCAACACAAACTCCTCTTTCTTGCAAAAACC
>BTPG01000007.1:67037426-67096597 GCA_036245525.1 Semisulcospira habei
ACTGAATGTCCCGTGGAGTACGACCTGAGCACTAATCATTTCAGGCACAATGCAATTGTGCCACTTTGATTTACCAGGACCTTTCAACGGACAGGTCATTGAAAAAACCCGTCTCCCCCCCCCCTCCCCCTCCCCTCCCCCCTCCCCTTCCCCCCCCCCCCCTAATGGAATGTGCGTACTTATTGAAGTAATGAGGCTTTGCCATACATCAGATATAGCTCGGTTTCCTAGAGCCCCACAAAACGATTGAGGCCCCGTCCGGGTTTATGTCTACTTAAGGCCTTCACTGGCTGTACCAGATTGTGTTTTTGGAATCGTTGTAAATTCATCGCCAAATATCCTTAGCCGTCAAAAGAACGTGCCCCCCCAAGGAAGGGGCGGATCAACGCTAGACCGTGCTTCCAGCTGGCCGAAAAATCGAAAAGCGGCGAAGGGGGAGGGGGGGGGGGGTGAGGGTGGATTCCAAACACCACTTTTGTTATAGGATTTTAAAGAATTTTCGGTCGGGGGAGGGGGGATGCGGAGCCCTTTAACCCCCCTAGATCCGCCCCTGCAAGGTGATTTGAGCAAGAGGCATGGATCCTCATGAGCCCCCGCAACTCTATACTTCTTGCAGTTGGGTGTTGTTCAGTGTTGCTCGATAGTTTAAAAGGCATTAGCCCCTTGCGCTTGCCGGCACTGTGCATCAGCGTCATGTATATAGTGCCACTGGCTAATTAAGAAGAAAACGGGACACGAAGAAGAAGGTGAGTTTGTTGTTTGTATACTTGGTATGCAGGTACGGCAGCATCGAAACCTAACCCCTTAACTGCCGGGGAAAGGAGAAAGCTACCCAGCTGCAAGAGACGTAAACCCTCATGAGCCCCCGCAGTCGCGGGGGCTCATGAGGGTTTACGTCTCTTGTTAGTCCTATGTTCTTTGTGCCTATTTTTCGGTTCCATCATTTACATAATAATACATGGTATTTATATGGCGCATTTCTCATATTTATAATATAACTCAATGCGCAGGACATAGCCGCGAACTGAACCCAACAAGCACGCTCAAGTGAATCACGCGCATTCCCTCACACACTGTACATAAACACAGAACATTCACGTGGTGCTAAGGGCAAGCTCAAGCGAGCTACTGAAATTTGAAATTGTTTTTATATATTTTTGAAATTTGATTAAGTGGACTGAAATTTATATCGAATTCGTAGGCGGGGAGGAAAGAGCCGGAGTACCCGGAGAAAGAGCCCCCGACGGTCCGCCCGAATTAATGGCGACACTTACTAGAAGAGAAAAGTCCGACGCCGGAACCGGGCATCGAACCTCGCACCTCTTGCATTGGTGGCAGGCGCTTTTACCGCTGCGCCACGGACAGCCCCATCTGTTTCTTCACGCGAATGTCTGGTAGCGTACCGTGCTTTCAGACGCGAAAATTGTGATCACTGGTGGAGAAGGCGTTAATTAGGACACACCTTCGTTGCATGACAACAACAACAACACAATAAAAAATTTTAAAAATCGCAGGTCACTGATATGTCACCACCCGCCGAACAAGTTTTCATGTTGCCCTCTCCAGGGCGGGGTTTGTTTTCTACCATTCGCCAATACGAGTTCTCAGTTTCCAGTGCTGCCTTGCCTCAAGACTATTGTACCCGTCTTTTCACAATAATCCGCTTGAGTAGGCACACACGACAGAGGTGTTACGACTGGCAAACCTTGTCACCAAAGCGCTCTGGTTGTATACAATTCTTAGTTGTAAGACAAAAACTAAAACAAAAACTGATTGTTCTGTTTGTTACAATTGTCAGTTGCATGGAAACTAATGATTCATATGTTACTGTCTTCTTTCGAACTACAAAATAAGTCATGCCTTTATCGTCTCGTTTTGCTGCCTTACAACCGATGCTTGGAAATATTGAAAAGATTGTAAATAAAAGCATATTGTTCTGTTTGTTACAATTGTCAATTGTAAGGAAACTAATCGTTCGTGTGTTACTCTCAATTTCACACTACGAAATAAAAGGCGTGGCCTATACCGTTTCGTTTCTCTGCCTTACAACCGTGATTGTAAATAATGTGAAGGTTGGAAATGAAGACATAATAATTAACCCAATACACTTATGTTCCGCATGATGATCGAGTGCCGTAAATCACGACACGTTTACAGCCAACCGGCCATACAAATAAAACCCGCCTTCTTATCAGCACATGACGCAAGCAATTGCACAGGCGTCCGTCAGGTGCGCGTTGACGTCACATACAAGGGTGCGGTTTCTTTGTGAATTGTTTATACATGCATATAACCGTGCCCTGCCACTGGACGCATAATTGTTTCTGAAATTTGTATTTACAATGGGTCTCAGCAAGAGACATAGATCCTCATGAGCCCCCGCGGTCGCGGGGGCTCATGAGGATCTATGTCTCTTGCAGCTGGATTGGAATAATTTTTTTCCTCGGCTTTGAAGGGGTAATTGATCCTGCATATATTATTTGGAAATGATTTCCTACTCTTTTTGTGTGTGTCAACTGGCGTTCGCTAAACTAGAATGAAAGTGCAGTGTCCACAGGATGTCTTACCCCTTATCATTCGGAATACACCAGTGTGTGAAATAAGTGCGACTAAAATAGTTCAAGGGTAGTGCCAGAATAGCTTGGCGCCTCTAGGCGCCAAGCTATTCTGGCACTACCCTTGAACTAAAGCCATTGGTCTATATCTGAACTGTAAGTACTATTATGTAGCTTGCATCTCTCTTGGCTGGACTTCGCGAACGAAGATTTTATAGGAGTTGCCCACGACGTCTGCAGGCTTGTTCGTGGCTGCGGAGGCCAATCCGGGACAGGCAGGTTCGACCGCAGTGGCTGCAGGGGAAGGTATGGCCAGAGTTCTGAGTTGCGGCATCTCTTATTATGTAGCTTGCATCTGGCAGTGTACAAATTGGAAGCTTTTAGTCTGAAAGAGGTGGAAACAGCTGTACGCGGCCTGAAGGGAGGAAAGTCTCCAGGTGTAGACAACGTACCTGCTGAACTGTTGAAACATGGAGGAGAAGTAACAACGAAGGTACTCACTACACTCTGTCAAAAGATCCCTGGGAGCAAAAGAAATGGCCAGTAGAATGGACACAGTCTCTAGTGATTCCGCTCCCCAAGAAAGGAAACCTGAAACAGTGCCAGAACTACAGAACTATCAGTCTGATAAGTCACCCTAGCAAAGTAATGCTTAGAATCATTCTCAACCGCCTCAAAACTTTCGCCGAGGAACTGCTGGCAGAAGAACAGGCTGGCTTCAGAGTTGGAAGAAGCACTGTAGAGCAGATTTTCAACTGCCGCGTCCTGATCGAGAAACATCTGCAGCATCAGCGCGAACTCTACCGCAACTTCATTGATTTCAGGAAAGCATTTGATCGCGTCTGGCACGACGGACTCTGGCAAGTCATGAGATCGTTCAACATAGAGGAGGGGCTGATCCAAATGATAGAAGCGCTTTACAAGAACGCCTGCAGCGCGGTTCTACTTAACAATCAGTCAGGCGAGTTCTTCAGGACGACAATCGGTGTCCGTCAAGGATGCCTGCTCTCTCCTGTCCTTTTCAACATATTCCTGGAGAAGATCATGCAGGAAACCCTCCACGATCACCATACTTCAATCTCTATTGGTGGCAGATCCTTGTGCAATCTTCGATTCGCAGACGACATTGACCTCATGGCAGGCAGCAATAGTGAGCTGCAAAACCTGACAGACAAACTTTCAAGTAGCGCAGGGTCTTATGGCATGGAGATCAGTACGGATAAAAGCAAAGTGATGATCAACACCACAAGCAACAGCAGCAGCAACATTCACATGAACGGCCAGAAGCTAGAAGAGGTCAATAGCTTCAAGTACTTGGGAGCCACCCTGTCCAAAGACGGTAGTTGCATAGCAGAGATCCGTATCAGGATAGGTACAGCAACATCCGCAATGGCCAGGCTGGACAGGATATGGCGAAGTAACTCCATCAGCTTCACCATCAAGTACAGGCTTTACAAGTCCCTCGTAGTGTCTATTCTACTCTACGGCTGTGAGACTTGGACGCTGCTTGCAGACTCAGAAAAGAAAATCCAGGCCTTTGAGAACAAGTGCCTGAGGAAGTTGCTCCACATCTCGTACCGCGAGCACAAGACCAACGAATATGTACGGAGCATCGTCACTTCCCTGGTGGGCCCACATGAACCCCTTCTGGCAACCGTGAAACGGCGCAAGCTTGCTTGGTTTGGCCACTTCACATGACCCGACACAACACCTTGTCCAAGACTATCCTCCAAGGCACTCTCGAAGGAAGTCGTCGGCGAGGTCGTCAGAGAAAGAGTTGGGTCGCAAACATAAAAGAATGAACCGAACTCGAGATGCCAGACTTGCTTGCCACCGCCCAAAATAGAACTCAGTGGAGAGCACTGTCTGTTGCTGCTGCCTTTCAGTCCCCCCAACGCCCAGTTCGGGCAAGGGACTGATGATGATGATGATGAGTCTGAGTATGATACGGGTTAAGTTTAGTGCCACGTGCCTGTTGGACAGGTTGGCGAGATACGTGTTCAGTTGCTGTGTTTGTTTATTTATTCATTTATTTATTTTTGCGTTGTTGTTGTTGTTTAGAGATCGCGCTGGTTTCAGTTTTCAGTTTTGCGGACGTGTCCGGAAAGGGTCGGTGAAAAAATGTGTTTGACACACACCAAGGGCGACACTTACTCCAACAAACGGTTTAGCGAACATACCATAACATAGGATGCCTGGGCTGAACAGTTGCGAAGCTCATTTGTTGAACAAATTACCGGCATACCTGTTAGCTTGGATGTAAAATATTCCCGCTCCCCATCCCTCTGCTGGGGGTAGCATCACGGATTCACGACGGTTTATCTTGCGATTTACGAATCCCAAAAACTGGCACTCACGTATTACAATGGAAAGAGATGATCATAACTATTTTTATCGGTCGAAAACTCTAACAGGTGTAGTGGTTGGGTGAGGGGGTTGGGGGGAGGGGGTGGGGGGTCGGGGGGGTGGGGGGTGGGTGGGAAGGGGCGCGAGGAATAGGTTGTGAGGTTAACTGCTGGTACTGACTGAACGTTCATGTGGACGAAGACACTGCATTCTTCTGCTGTCCGAAAAATCAAACGACAGGGTGGAGGACTTAAGGTAGGTAGGTAGTACATTGCTTAATGTCCCGACAGCAACAAGACTTTCTCATGAGGTACCTGCACTACTTGTGAAAAACAAACTAAATAGAATATTGAATGTATGTCGCCAGCTGGTCTAAGACGCTAAATAAACCTAAGACACACATCCAATATCAAGAGCTACAGGCAGCGCAGACTGTAAGGATAGTTTATAAAAAGGAAAATACAGGTGAATGAACCAAGGGTAAACATAAACACATGCCCCAGAATAGAGGGGAAAACCCACCCTGTGGGGCTGACCAGGGTGACCCTGGGAACTAAAAAGCAGTTAACCCCACCCAAGTCCCCCAGGGCAGACCCGGGTGGGGGTGGAGGACTTAAGGGTGGCAACAAACTTTTAAGTTTTGTAATAACCAAGGCATTCAGTTTTCATGGCTCACAAAGATTTTTGTTTAAAAATTGCTTTCACATTTCACAACGAACGTTTGTTTTTCACGGATCACAAGGATGAAAAAAATTGCAATCACCAATCACCCATCATCACGATTTCGGCCCCCCCCCCCCCCGCCCCCCCCCCCAATCCCTTTCTGAGCTTGTACCGGTAATGCGAGGGTTCCACGCGAAAAGCCGTAACACTATGCCAGCAAATGAACACACACATGGCGGCCACCTTTGCATGAGACCATTTCAACGTCTTGCCGTGGCCCTTTATATGAGATGAGAGAATTTATGTGTGCATGCATTTTAAGGCGATATGCTCCAGGTCGAATTCAGATTACTTACAACTGGCCGCCGAGACAGGGGCCGGGGGTGCTAATTTGTCTCAGAGAACCCTTTGGCTGTCCTAGCATATTAGACCCTCTGGCAACATGCATTCAATAGTGTGTGTGTGTGTGTGTGTGTGTGTGTGTGTGTGTGTGTGTGTGTGTGTGTTTGTGTGTGTGTGTGTGTGTGTGTATTTACACAAGCAGTGCAGGCACGTCCTTGACTGAGAAAGTCTTATTGCTGTCGGGGCGTCAACAGACTAACCTGTGGCGTCAACCGACTAACCTGTGGCTGTCCATAGGAATCACCTCGGGAAAAATCGCTACGGCCACCCCGGAATCACCTCGACAAAAAGCGCTACCGATATCCAAAGGGCTAAGTCTTTTCTACCGCCCTTTGGCAATCCATGTGAGTAGGCACACGTGACAGAGGTGACAGACACTGCCCCTTGGGGAACTCTCGTACGCACAGATTAGAAGAAGAGCAGAAAAGTCTTTCATTTTGCGACATTCAAAAGTCGTAAGTGAAAAGTTGGTCCTCTTTGCAGCATTGTTGTAAGACATACTAAGAACATTGTAAGGGAGATATGGTGAATGTTTAACCTTTTGTTTTCCAGGACTGAGCGGGTCTCTCAAAAAACACCCTGGGAGGTGGTAGCTAGCCGCATTCGGCGTCCGGTCCGAAAGGTCTCGGGTTCAAACCCAGCTGGAGTCACAATTTGTTCTGGCTCTTTTCAGAGCCACGTCTTTGAAATCACCTTTCTGGTGGACAATAGACATTAAGGCCTAAACGTTTAACGCGCACGCGCGGGCGTGTGTGTCAGTGTGTGTGTGTGTGTGTGTGTGTGTGCGTGCGCGCGCGCGCGCATGTGTATGTGTGTTTAGAAACACCCCAATAAAACAGTCTAAATTAGAAATATTTCTCATACTACTGATTACTCGCCAGGTTACCGCAGGTGAAACACTGACCAGCAATGTGATCACGCCGGCAACGCATTATGCTTAACCCGTTCTCTGTCACTGTAGCTGTGACATTTCTGTGTCTGAACTCGTCAGTCAACAACCAAAAGTTAAAACCGTCCAAGAAACATTTCGCGGGGGCTCATGAGGATCTAATGCCTCTCGCAGTTGGATCGTGTTCACTTTTTCTCGGCAATGGAGGGGTTAACACACTGGGTGTACACACAGTGAATGGCTTAACACGTTCAGCCCTGTCGGCGCCAAGCTAATCTCGCACTGCCCTTGAATTATCATGGTCGATCCATCTCCTGCAACTGGTGCATAGTCATTAGATGACGCTTCCAAAATTTGGGAAATACGGCCGTCGGGCTGAATGAGTTAACTGCCAGTGGCCACAGAGTGCATTATAAAACAAAACAACAACCCAACAACAACATTGTAAATTCAGCTCCGAAGAGTTTGTTCAAAAGACAGGATTGTAAATCAGAGTCAGCACGAGCACAGAACGTTATGATACCCCGCACCAAGTGGAGGCGTAGAACTTCATGTTATCCCGGATCAGCAAGAGGCATAGACCTTCATGAGCCCCCGCACTGCGGGGGCTCATAAAGTTCTATGCCTCTTGTAGGTGGATAACAATCACGCTTGTTTTTGGCAGTAAAGGGCTTTCAATGAATATATTACTGTCGCGTTTGACCTATATATAGTTGCCCTCAAAGGAACAACGTGACGCGATTGAACATTACCTAAGACGTCTCTGGGAAAAAAAAAGAGACAAAAAAACAACACGAACAAACAACACCGCAATGGTAAGTCAAATCTGACTGTTTTACTTTTTATCAAAGGTCGCTTCGACCAGAGAGAGAGAGAGACAGAGAGAGAGAGAGACAGAGAGGAAAATCCGCAATCGACTTGAACCCACACCCAACACGAAAATTGGGAAGACGTGACAAAGCACTTGTGGCGTGAGTTGTGAGTGAAGTCCACTGCTGCGAGGTGTACTGGTAAGTCCGATATGCAGCAGTTTTAACTTGTTCCTGTACTTGTCGGCAGCGCTGTTTATCGAGGCGATTCCTGCAGGACATAAAGGGTTAGCGCCATCCGCTGCAGGGCCGGACTTTGATCGTTGAAATTTACCGATGTAACGGGGTTTCAATCTTACCGTGCGTCATGCAGGACTTTTCTACCCTTTATTCACGCTCACTGTGAGTAGGCACACGCATCAGATGGGTCTTAGGCGCCAAGCTATTCTGGCACCACCCTTGAACTATCATGTTCGATCCATGTCTTACTGTGGTGTGTCCGGGCTGAATGAGTTAATTGCATTGCAGTGCAGGACACAGATCGACCATGATAGTTCAAGGGTGATGCCAGAATAGCTTGGCGCCCATAGGCGCCAAGCTATTCTGGCATCACCCTTGAACTATCATGGTCGATCCATATCTTGCTGTGGTGTGTGTGGGGTAGAATGAGTTAGAACCAGTTTGCCCTGGGTTCGAAATGTGCAAATGTCGAGTTGTCGTGTGGACACTGCACGCCTGATCGAGCGTGATAGTCCAGGGTGGTTGTCTCAGAGTAGCAGAGGTGAGTCTGCTTTAATGTTTATTATATCAGTAAACTCTCATGTCAACACTGCTTGAGTCAGTTGTAACGTGAAGCCGATATACCGGCTGTGTCAGATCGACCTAATAATTTAACCCTTCTGATGTCGGTAACGCTTTTTGTCGCGATGATTCTTCCATGGCATGCTTTGATCGCTTAAATTCGTCGATACAAGGCTTTATCAACTAAGAATTGGCTATCAACTAAGAATTTATATTATTCTTCTTTTCACAGTCCATGAGTATGTGCATCGGACTTCCACTGCCTTTTGAGTGTAACGGAAGAAACTCTCCTGCGTACAAAGGACAAGAAGAGCAGAAAAGTCTTTCATTTTAGGACATTCAAACTGCATGATTTATGTTAGCACGCTTTTTTTGCAAGCTGTATTGTAAGACATAGTAAGAAATTAATAAAGAAAATAATGCGAACTATTAACCCTTCATTGTCTGGAGTAGGTTACTTTAACCCATCGGCTGTCGGTAGCGCTTGTTGTCGCGATGATTCCTGCATTAATCATTGCGACAAAAAGCGCTACCGACAGCCAAAGGTTGATGGGGTCAGAACGGGTGCGGAGGTGAGTCCACTCCGAGGTTTATTACGTAGCATTGTAAACCCTCATGTAGCATTGTAAATCCTCATCGCACTGAAATTCTCGAATCCGCTGAGAGTTGTCACACGAGGACTACTTAGCAGCCGGTTTAGGAGAGAGATTGACCGTGGTAGGTGAAGGCCCGTGGTGTCAGAATAGCTGAGGTGAGTCCGCTGCAATGTTCATTATGCAATATATGATCTAACAGTAATGATAGGCTGCCATTTGCAAACTACTTAACTCATTCAGCCCGACGACCGTATTTCCCAAATTTTGGAGGCGTCATCTAATGACTATGCACCAGTTGCAGGAGATGGATCGACCATGATAATTCAAGGGCAGTGCCAGATTAGCTTGCTGTAGTACGTCAGGGCTGAATGGGTTAAGGTATCCGAATTGTGGAAGACTCTCTAGCACCTCCAGTAACGCCACTTCTGCAGTCGCCCCTTTCTTTCAGTTCTGATGTTGAAAAAAGTCTGACGCTTGCTGTTACACTGTCTGTATCGAACACAGTGGGCACTCTTTGACTGGGCTTGCATGTCGTTGAATGGAAACCTTCAGAATCCTATCTGTTCTCCGTTAGCTTGCTAGCTTGCTGCTGTCTATTTAGCCCTAACCATAAAGTTCTAACTTTCAGCCAGCTAAGCTCACCGAAACAAACGAAAGCCACCTCTCCGTTTAAAAAAAAAAAATGTTGCCGACAGAAAGCGAAACACGTAATGAATATATTAAAGAGAATAGGAAGGACATTATTCTTACATTTACCTCAGAGTATGTGTGGTGGGGCGGATTACAAAATAACAGACAGGGAGGCCATGTTGCGCCTTGTGAAGATGGTTTTATTTCTCCACCAAGGAGGCAGTACACAAAGGTCCAGTTAGACAAAACTCGTGAAAGTAATTTGACGCTCAATAGGCCGGTCTTGCTTCCGTCGTGGTGCTACAGCAAATGCGTTCTTAGCGTGGAGACGCTACCACGAGGGGGCGCTACTGGGTCAAGGTCGATGTCTACCACTGGTCTATTTAAATGATTGGTCACTTCCAGCTAAATTTAGATGGGACGGCCAAAAGGAAAATCACTAAGACTGGGGCTAAGTAGGTCACCTCTGCCAGAACCCACACTCGGCAGCTCGGTGGCAACCGGCCACGCAAAATCATGCTACAATGTATTGGCCATTGACCAGAGGGGTGACGTAATAAAATATAATATTAACACATATACAAAACACAGCTCGTCACATCCCCCCGAACTCTTTCTAGTAGCCGCGTCCTCGCGGTAACACGCACAGTGCAAATCATGGTACTAAACAAGAAAATTCTTTTACGTCTAGCACCAAAAATAGATAAGAGGAGAGGAGTGGCCTCACAACACTGCTACTGTACATACCAAAGTATCAAGTCACAGCAGCACAAAATCACAACACAACTGAGAGGTACGTGACTACAACCCATACATAGTCTTACTGTAAATACATCAAGTATAAAAATTCCAGCAAAACTTCAGCACATGCTTCACAAAACCTTTGTAAGCAAGTAAGACACGTATCGTCTCAACCCTTAGTTACACACGTACAAACTACAAAACAAAAAAAATCTTGGACAACATCAAAACCCCTCAGACTTGCTCATGCCTCATGAAAAGGTTACACACAAGCAATCACAGGTTAAAAAAACAACACTAAACAAAACTGCAATCTGCCAGCCCAGTCACTAGTCTCAAGGAAAATACCTGGCTGAGGTTTCCTAGTGACAGCTGACAGCCTACACAATAAACACGTACCAACACCCCACTAGTCAATGATAAACATGTACCAAAACTCGCATCGCCACAGCAGTTCAAAGTTCTCAGTCATACCATCCACCTTGGCACTATTAGTATTAGAAAAATCACCACTAAACAGAATACACTACAAAACAAATTTAATCAAATAGGGCATGTAAAGTCCTGTCCTTTGCGTCTACGAATTTAAAACAAATCTAGGGACATTCTAAGCACTACATTACTACACTTCTAAGTTTTAGGTAGTTTCTGCAGATTTTTTTCTGTTTCTGCTGGCTGTATGTTCTGCCTCTGTGACCCGGTCTTCGGCTGAACTGACCACGCCATCGCTAGCAAACCGAAGCAGCCGTGGGGGGTGGGATGGCCACAGGCTGTCGCTGGCCCCCCCCCCGCCATCTGTAAAAGCATGGGGCAAAATCTAGCAATGCACAAACAAACTAACAGTACACGATGAACAAAACCAAACACTCAACTTCAATACAAAACCCACTAAAACATAAAATGTCAACACACCCACAAATCAGTCAATCATCCAAACTTCATAAACACACCACTAAGTACAGGTTAAGACATGTCAGATTCAAACGCAAACAAACAATATTCAGTTCTGCGATGAAGAGTTTCACCTAAACAGTTCTTCAGATACAAATGCTGTAGCACAGGGATCTAAGCTACACCTGGCATGAAACGCCAAAACCAGCACACATGGTCAACACAGCGGTACAGTACATCGTCATCATTTGCCAGCACCACTGCACCATTGTCATGAGATGGAAGAGAAAAGATGGTGGCAGTGATAGTCCCATGCCAGGTGGAGGTGTAGGGAAACCAGTGTGCCGCTGAAACTCCTGTCGTCGCTGGCCATTTGGACAGTTAGCACGTCGATGACCGTTCTCATTGCAAGCCCAGCAGACAAGAGTGGGTCTAGCTTCTTGAGGTGACTGCTGCAACTGCACAGGTTCAACCTGCACCTCGGCATCTTGCACTACGGGGTCCACGGTCTCTCGGACTGGAGGGCACTGAGGCGGTGTGGAAGACACAGGAACAGTGACCTCCTCCTGGGTATAGAGGACCACCCAGTCTCCATCCTCCTCCTCGGTCACTGGGGCTGATGAGGGTGCCTGCCCTTCGGACTGGTGCACTGCTGGAGGCTCCTGCGTACTGCCTGGTATCCGTTGGTACCCCAGGAAGTGATCTCGCAGGAAGCTCAAGATGGACTCAGCAGTGTAGTCCTCATCTGGAACATGTTCCACCCACCTCTTGAACTTCTTCAGCGCTCTCCCCTCCAGTGCCAGGGCAACCCATTCTGCCAGTTCCAGCTGCCCAAGCTTCTGGCCGTAGAGGGCTTTGAGGCAAGCGATCTTACGTTCTGCCTCCTCGATGAAAACTTCGACAGGGCAGCCCTCATACCGCAGTCCCTCGAACGTTGGCAGAGCTGGGAAGGAGATAACCTGCCCACCGGTCCTGTGAGGACCCACGAAGATCGCATTGCTGGCCAGGGGGTACTCGCTTGCTGGTGGATACATGGTTGCCATGCTGCCGTTGGTTCAGTTGAGATGTTAGCACGCCCTCTACGCTGCTGTTGGTGGTAGATGTTGACTCCTCCGCCTCCTGTGCACTGCCTCCTTGTCCTGTAGTAATCCTGTCGGCGACGCCAAAAGATGTGGTGGGGCGGATTACAAAATAACAGACAGGGAGGCCATGTTGCGCCTTGTGAAGATGGTTTTATTTCTCCACCAAGGAGGCAGTACACAAAGGTCCAGTTAGACAAAACTCGTGAAAGTAATTTGACGCTCAATAGGCCGGTCTTGCTTCCGTCGTGGTGCTACAGCAAATGCGTTCTTAGCGTGGAGACGCTACCACGAGGGGGCGCTACTGGGTCAAGGTCGATGTCTACCACTGGTCTATTTAAATGATTGGTCACTTCCAGCTAAATTTAGATGGGACGGCCAAAAGGAAAATCACTAAGACTGGGGCTAAGTAGGTCACCTCTGCCAGAACCCACACTCGGCAGCTCGGTGGCAACCGGCCACGCAAAATCATGCTACAATGTATTGGCCATTGACCAGAGGGGTGACGTAATAAAATATAATATTAACACATATACAAAACACAGCTCGTCACATATGGGTACATACACACTCAGAATTTGCAGCGGTACTCACAGACTGGACACTTCGGGATGCATTTGTGGTACTCCAAACCAAGTCTCGTCTTTCGTCAAGCACAAGGGACAGATTTTCCTTTCACGATTGTTTTTTATACGAAGCAACATAATATTGTTAGTGACGTTTTCGATCACCTTTTTTGTCATTGCGTCACAGTGTAACGTCATGTATTCTTGCAAAGGCGTAATTCCATCCAATTATTTTTGCGTCCCTGGTGGCTTAGGCTGGCTAAATTGGCACTCTGTTACATTCTTTATGAGAAAGCTAGTACGGGCGTGTATCCACATATTGATTTTATAATTATTTCATAAAACGGTGATGTAAATTAACAAATTATTATGGAATATGTCTTCCCAGTACAGTTTCAAGATACATATGGGAAATATTGTGAGCCTGCCCACACAATTAGGAATGCCTAACAGGCATTTAGAACAGGCGAGCTGAAAACGCAGAGCTTGGCTGTTCAATTATGAGTGCGGAAACCATTTCCAGGATGATGACAATTGTAAAGAAAAAGTCATTTGATCCTCTGCATGGGCTTTTTGTTCTCAGTGCTAATGGCCGTAAAAGATTTTGAAGAAAAATGTTATGGGTACAGGCACATTAATAATAATAATAAGCGCATTAAATAGGCGCTTTATCCCAATTGAAAATCGGCTCAAAGCGCCGCCGCAAACTGAACCCAACAAGCACGCTCACGTGAATCACGCGCATTCACTCACACACTGAACGTAAACACAGAACATTCACGTGGTGCTAAGGGCAAGCTCAAGCGAGCTACTGTAGTTTTTGGAAATTCACAATCTTGTATTTGAAATTTGATTAAGTGGGCTGAAACTGATACCAAAGTCGTGGGGGAGGAAGAGCCGGAGTACCCGGAGAAAGAACCCCCGACGGTCCGCCCGAATTAACGGTGACACTTACTAGAGGAGAAAAATCCGACGCCGGAACCCGTAATCGAACTTCGCACCTTTAGCATTGGTGGCAGGCGCCTTAACCACTGCGCCACGGACCGCCCCATTGACTTATAAACATGAGAAATGCGCCATATAAACACCATGTATTATTATTATTATTATTATTATTACATGAGGTTGCATTTTGTGTGACGGTGTATAATCGACTATCTCGAGCGTAGATCAGTCTCAGTTTGACTGTTCAGTGCAGAAATGGCTGGCTTTTCCAAATCAGTGGCTGATTGTAACCCTTTAACTCATTCAGCCCGACGCACGTATTTCCCAAAATTTGGAGGCGTCATCTAATGACTATGCACCAGTTGCAGGAGATGGATCTACCATGATAATTCAAGGGCAATGCCAAATTAGCTTGGCGCCGACAGGCGCCAAGCTAATCTGGCACTACCCTAGAATTATCATGGTCGACCCATCTCCTGCTGTAGTGCGTCAGGGCTGAATGGGTTAAACACGCCCTTTTGTTTTAACTCATTCTACCCCAGACACACCACAGCAATATATGAATCGACCATGATAGTTCAAGGGTGATGCCAGAATAGCTTGGCGCCTATGGGCGCCAAGCTATTCTGGCATCACCCTTGAACTATCATGGTCGATCTGTGTCCTGCACTCCAATGCAGTCGTCAGAGGACAACGGCAAAATTTGGGGATTTCGGTGTTGGGGTAGAATGAGTTAAGGACGCAGACGAGAGAGACTATATTGCCAAAACCCCAAAATACTAATGTATACTTACGTTATTTAAACGGTAATAACGACTTTTAGGAGAGCTTGGGTGGGTGGGGTGGACATTGTGACTAGTGAATGGCTAGGGTCTTTCCTACAGCATTTTTGTCGATTTGAAATCACAGTGCTATCACTTTAAGCCATATGAATAAAAAAGAGTATCAAAACTAAATTGTAAGCTTTTGCTGTTCATTCTTGTGCCATATGGACTGAACTGGTGTATTTAGTCATGGCGCTTTATGACGGCAGTGAAAGGGTTAAAGTTGGTGCCAAAATCTGAGATAAGATCAGCTGCATATTGAGCTGCAAAGCAGAAAAAAATCACAATGTGGGAGGACTACAATTCAGTTCTGGAAACACATCCAGGGGGGCAGTTCAGTCAAGGGTCCTATCAAGTCCTATCAAGTCTATGTACCAGTTCAGGAGGCCGAACGACTGTGGTAGTTCAAATGGTAGTGCCATTGTCATGTGAACATTACATGCGACTGACTTGTGTCAGACGTCATATCTTCTATTTTTAGTTGTGGGGTTAGCATTGTATTTGTTGTAATTTAAGCTGAAGTCCTATTGGTGATTTATAGCGGGTGTGGTGCAATATTTAATCTTATATGGTAAATTAATCGTACGTGTTATTTATATATTATTTCTGAAACCGGCGATTCAATTTTACTAACTGAACATTTGGTATACTACTGGAGTCATCCTACGTGTCACTGTAGCTGGGTGTCTGTCCTTTTTTTCTTTTTCTTTTTTTTTTGCAGGTGATTTATCCAGAAGCAACCAAAAGAATTGTTTAAATTTTCATATCTGCTCAGTTTTAGATTAGAAGATGTGTCTTGTACCAAAGCCGAGGTCTAAAGGTCAAGGTCAAGGTCACAGTGAGATATAAAGGGTTTGTACACTAAAGGAAATATCACAAAAGCGACGGCTCATTGGTTTAAATCGTTGTTAAAGTGAAGGTACCCCGAAGAAAGCTGCGCAAAGGAAAATTATCTGACATACCGAGTGTAAAGGCCCTGGCAGCCATATGTGTTTTCAGTGCTTCAGTTTTTGACTGTGCGATATCTCTGGAATCACACTACCGATTTTCGTCAAGTTTTAGTATTTGATAGCCTTTAGTGTGAGAAATAGTCAGAAGCAAAAACGGAGTTGATACTTTTAAATGTTAGGTTCACGTGCGGAACGTGAATCTATAATGGGCCAGTGGTCGTCCGTCCGTCCGTCCGTCCTTCGTCCGTCGTAAACTTCAACGTTGGCATTTCTCGGAGACTAGTCAATCCACACTATTCAAACTTGTGCCAAAGATATAATGGTGTGCTAAGACCTTTCTCCACATAACAAATTCAGTGACCTCTCTCAAGGTCAAATTCACAGGGGATTAGAAAATATATTAAACAAATACACATTTTAGCCACACACAAAAATGCTTTTCTGGAAAACTGTTAACTGAGTAACCGAGGGGGTGGGGTGGGGGTGGAGACAGGGGCTCACGTGCTTCAGAGAGTTGCTATTCGTTACGAGTGGGAGGAGGGGATGAGTAGAGACAGAGGCTCATGTCCCTCAGAGAGGTGCTTGTCCGTTGGAGTGGGGTGGGTGGGGGGGGGGGGGGGGGGGTAAAGATTCTGGATTCGGTGTAGGTCTCGTTTCAACCGCGTAACCATTTTCTGGGGTCTGCTTACGTCAGCATAAGCAAGAAAGGGCAAACATTTTGCACCCATCGTTTCAGGTCAGTGCTCACTGAAGGGCACACCTTCGTTGCACCTTATGGATGCTAGTTTCAGTCGTACAGACATGAATCTGCTATGATTGCCAAAGAAGCAAAAGATGCAGTCGTTGTTTGCCTAAGATGCTGGTCGGCTGAGAAGATAGGGAAGAGTGGACTGGAAAGGATAAGTGGTCTGGGACGGCAGCACTCATTTCTTGGTCGAGATATTCATGCCTTTCATCGTGTCTATATTTTCTCATTTGACGGATACGCGTCTGTGTCATAGAAAGTACTGGATAGACAGGCAAACATTCAGAGTAGCAAGTCTCACTAAATAAAGTCTGAGTTGAATATCTGGTGTTGTTTGCCGTCGTTGTGTCATATATTCAGCTGTAAGAAAAGTTTGTTGATTGAGATGGGGGAGGTTTTGGTTGATCCTCCTCGTTTCCTCTGCTGAATTCTGTCTGACAGCATATTGAAGTGTTTTTCTAAATAAAATTGAAAGCAAACGAAACTATTTGTTGTTCAATGTATATGCAGTGCAGCCCTTGTCCGGTGTCATAGCTGCACGCCCAATTTCTCAGCACGCGTACTCTGATGACACGCAGTTGTATAAGTCAGGTCATGTTCAGCAGGTCGATGCCATCATCCAGTGTGTGCAACAGTCAGTTTCTGATGTTAGAACATGGATGATACATGGATGATAGCCAACGCAGTTGTATAAATCAGGCCATGTTCAGCAGGTCGATGCCATCATCCAGTGTGTGCAACAGTCAGTTTCTGATGTTAGAACATGGATGATACATGGATGATAGCCAACGCAGTTGTATAAATCAGGCCATATTGAGCAGGTCGATGCCATCATCCAGTGTGTGTAACAGTCAGTTTCTGATGTTAGAACATGGATGATACATGGATGATAGCCAACGCAGTTGTATAAGTCAGGCCATGTTCAGCAGGTCGATGCCATCATCCAGTGTGTGCAACAGTCAGTTTCTGATGTTAGAACATGGATGATAGCCAACAAACAAAAACTAAATGAAGATTAAAACAGAACCAATGCTAGTTTTCTCTACCAGAATATCTTCTTCCTCACCACAATCCATCACAATCCTAGATACTGAAGTTAGTTTTTCTGCTCAGGTGAGAAATCTTGGCGTCACCATTGATTGCAGTCTCTCACTAAAACGATACGTTTTGAATACCTGTAGATCTGCATTTATTGAACTGCGTCGCATTAGCTCCATCAGGCATCTTCTCACACCAGAAGCCACTAAAACAGTGGTCTGTTTCTTTGTCTTGTCCCGACTCGATTACGGCAATGCACTCCTGTGTAGCTGTCCTCAGTACCTTCTGGATCGGCTCTAGAGGGTGCAGAACTCAGCAGCACGGCTTGTTGTCAAGGTATAAAGTCAGACCACATCACACCCATCCTGCGTTCACTCCATTGGTTAATTATCACATCTAGAGTACAATGCAAAGTTCTGTCCATCTGTCATACCTGTCTGTCTCCTTCTAATGGCCATGTCTATCTTTCTGAGTTTCTTCATTTGTACACACCTTCAAGACAGCTCCGTCACTCAGCCCCCCACCCGGGTCTGCCCTGGGGGACTTGGGTGGGGTTAACTACTTTGTAGTTCCCAGGGTCACCCTGGTCAGCCCCACAGGGTGGGTTTTTCCTTCTATTCTGGGGCATGAGTTTCTGTCTACCCTTGGTCCATTCACCTGTATTTTCCATTTTTAAACTCTCCCTACTGTCTGCGCTGCCTGTAGCTCTTGATATTGGATGTGTGTTGCTAAATGGTCTTAGGTTTATTTAGCGTATTAGACCGTCTGGCGACATACATTGAATATTCTGTTTAGTTGGTTTTTTTCACAAGCAGTGCAGGCACGTCCTGAGAAAAGTCTTGTTGCTGTCGGGACGTTAAGCAGTGTACAACCAACCAGACATTTTACTATTACGCATTCCGACTGTGAGAACTAAGTCTTTTGGCGAGAGGTCTTTCTCATACCAAAGACCATTTCTTTGGAATAAACTTCCACAGTCCCTTAGATATGTATGTTGAATCAGCCAATAGTTTCCGGCAGTCTTTAAAGACGCATTTATTCCTTTAAACGTGCACTAACCGTTATAATTCTTCTTTTTGTCAACATTTCGTTGTCGGTGAGGGCTGTCTGGTGTGTCCGTTGTTGGTTTTATGGTACACGTGTTGTGTCTTTTTTGTGTGTGAGCATTTTTGTTGTTGGTGTGTTCATTTTGTTATTCTTATTTTTCTTGTATATCTTGTTGCGTGAGTGTGTATGTTAGGGACTATATATGTGTCGTAGGATGCAAGGTGTATGTATGTTAGTATGTCATTTGTACGGCGCCTAGAGCTTTTCTATCGAAAGTATAGGCGCCTTAAAAATATACATTATTATTATTATTATTATTATTATTATTATTATTATTATTATTAATTATTATTATTATTATCTTTTATCTATATTAAAAAAACTGACAAAAAGAGTAAAACTTAAAAAAACAAGTAATAATA
This sequence comes from Semisulcospira habei, assembly GCA_036245525.1. NCBI lineage: Eukaryota > Metazoa > Mollusca > Gastropoda > Semisulcospiridae > Semisulcospira > Semisulcospira habei. The sequence continues at coordinate 67,056,366 of BTPG01000007.1, forward strand.
ATAATAATAATAATAATAATAATAATAATAATAATAATAATAATAATAATAATAATAATAATGTGTGTTCGTATCTTTTGCGTTATTCACAAGTACGTTACGACGACCACACGCACACGCACACGCACACGCACACACACACGCGCGCGCACACACACACACACACACACACACACACACACACACACACACACACACACACACACACACACACACACACACACACACACATCATTACTTTTTCATAGTTTAGGCAGTCAAAACCAAACGAGTTGGCATTCTGAAAAATTCGTCTGTTAACTGGCAACGAGTTGTCGTTCTTGTTGTCGACTAAAACGTTTATTTCAAAGAAACCGTCGAACATATTTGTCTAACAAAAATTATTAAGTGCAACTCTGAAGTATTGCAGTAAATATGGCGTGCATTTCAGTAGGACTAGTCTTGTCAAAGCTGTAATTTAGGCCAGGAGCGGTCCGTGGCGCAGCGGTAAAAGCGCCTGCCACCAATGCTAGAGGTGCGACGTTCGATACCCGGTTCCGGCTTCGGATTTTTCTCCTCTAGTAAGTGTCACCATTAATTCGGGCGGACCGTCGGGTTTTTTTCCTCCCCCACGAATTTGGTATTAATTTCAGTCCACTTAATCAAATTTCAAAAATATATTTAAAAAAAAAACGATTTAATTTTTTTTTTTAAATGTCAGTAGCTCGCTTGAACTGAACTTGCCCTTAGCACCACGTGAATGTTCTGTGTTTATGTACAGTGTGAGAGGGAATGCGCGTGTTTCACGTGAGCGTGCTTGTTGGGTTCTGCGCATTGAATTATATTATAAATATGAGAAATGCGCCATATAAATACTATGTATCAGTATCAAAAGAAATTATACCCCTCGAGGAGGGCGTGAACTTCAGGCTGGAAATCGACTACACACAGTAAAAATTAAACTGTGGGTCCAAATAATCAACTCTATCAATCAGTGTTAGTTTATATTGCTGAAAATTGCTTTGCCTATCATTAATCATAAACATTTGTGTACTTGCGCAATGTTTTCTGCAAGTCACAAGCAAAGCCTTTGCGTCATCGTTGACGAAAGAAGCTTCTATCGCGGGCGCCATTGTGAAGTCGTGTTCGCGCGTTGGGGTGTCAGTTTCACAGCCACTGCGCAAATCCAAGATGTGATCGTCCGTGTCAGATGATATATTGATCGAAAGGTTTTTGAATGAGCTTTCATCGGTAGCTGGCGCATGTGCGCGTGATCATTTCCAGATACATATCTCATGAGTAGATAAATTGAAACTTTCACGTCAAAATCTAATGCATTTTTCTCTTGAATTCAAACATGCGCCAGGCACTGTGATAAAGGGCAGGAAAAGCTCTTTCCAACGATACTAAATATAGTGCTGTGCGTTCTATCTTGGATTTGCGCATGCGGTTTTTCTAACACCACTGTAGTGCGGCTCTGTGCGGGGAGCTCACGGACTGCTGACCAAGATTTTTTTTTTTTTTTTTTTTGACGCTTACCCCGGCCTCCTCCACATTCGGCGGTGCTACAAGTACATCGTACATCTTTCTTTCCAGAACAAAGCAAACACCACAGAACTGTAGTCCGGATGATGCTTTATTCGCTCATGTTTTTATTTTTGTTATGCGTGCTATATGTTGAGAGCAGCTCTTGTTGCAAAGTAGCTAATTATCGCTCTCCGGCACTGATGTCACCCACTGTTTCTATAGGGACGGACCTACCTATTAGAAATAGTATGTGTGTGTGTGTGTGTGTGTGTGTGTGTGTGTGTGTGTGTGAGTGCGAGTATGAGTCCATAAGCGTAGCATTTTTTAATGGTGACTTTATAGATTGTTTATAGAGTGTGTTGTTGTTGTTTTTTTAAATACTTTTTGTAAATTGCGTTTTGTAATTAGTTATTTTTGTACAATTAGTTTTTGTTAAGCGCCTAGAGCTCTAATCCGAGGCTAGGCGCTATACAAGTACTCATTATTATTATTATTATTATTATTATTATTATTATTATTATTATTATTATTATTATTATTATTATTATTATTATTATTATTATTATTATTATTATTATCCATTGACTGTTATATTGTGCCAGGCGAAATATGTAAATAGTAGCGATGCCTTATTTCCCCCTTTTACACTGGAAAGCATATTATTAAATGACAAAATGCTTATCAACACAAACCATTATTGAAACTGTTGAGTTGCAATTATCCCTTTTCCAGCAAATCCGACTGTGGGGATCAGCTTCGCCGTATTTCGGCGTTAACCCTTTTATTGTCGAATAAAGTAAACACGATCCATCAGCAAGAGACATAGATCCTCATGAGCCCCCGCGCATGCGGGGGCTCATGAGGATCTATGTCTCTTGTTGAGACCAATTTGTAACCATGTCTCTTGGAAGGTGTTGGCTTTCGGTCGTTGAATGAGCCAAGATTTCAGAAACAAATTTTTAATGTACGTACAGTGCACATACAGTGTCATGGCAGGGGTTAATCTGCCTCCCGCGGATCTATCCAGGGAAAATCTACGTAGCGTGAATACGCCCAGGCGCGGGTCTACCCGGATTTGTAGATTTTCGCTGGGTACGTTCACGCTGACTAGATTTCGCCTAGATACAGCGAAGTAGATCCTTGCAGTGCCAATTCTGCCAGATGTCTCAGCTTGGTGGATTCCAACCTGTGTGGATTCCCTTTGGGTAGATTAACACGATAAGTGCCGAAGAAAATTTGAACACCACCCCAGAGTCCGAAATAGCTCAGGCGGCTAAGCGTCGGAGCAGGAGAGCGAAGGGAATCGCCGGGTCGTGGGTTCGAATCCCCGCCCCGCCCCGGTAGCTGGACTCGCAATCGAGGGGGAAAAGACGGGCTTGTTCAATAGCATGTCCGTTGAAAGGTCCTGGTAAATCAAAGTGGCACATTTGTGAGTGCGCCTGAGTTGATCAGTGTTCAGGTCGTACTCCATATGTAATAGATTTCCCTGTCCCCCATAACCCGCCCGTTAGGGCCGTCCATTATCAATTCGGTGCCGTGGACGTTAAAACCGGAACTAACCGAACACCACCCAACTGCAAGAGGCATAGATCCTCATGAGCCCCCGCGGTTGCGGGGGCTAATGAGGATCTATACCTCTTGCTGACACCACTTTGACAGCTAAGTTTTTTTTTTTTTTCTGGTGATGAATTCCCGAACTTGCAGAAACACAGTCCGCCGTCAGCTGGCAGTGAACGGCTTAACGATGGGCAGAGTTTCGGCGAAACATGCGTGGAATCATCGCGACAGCGCTGGATAGATTCACGCGGCCCGGGTAGACTCATTCACGCCGTAAAATTTATATCGCGAGGTTTAGCCCTTCAGCATAAATCCGTTCAAGCGATCAACAAACGACTGCGCAAAAGTCCATCGGGCCGACATCAGCCGCCGTTGGCCCGCGCACGGCCGTGCGCGGGCCAACGGCGGCTGACGTCGGCCCGGTGGTTTTTGCGCATCGGGGAGACACATCTGGTTCACGGGCGCGGCCGCTGCGCATTGCCGATTTTTATTTTTTTTTTAAATTTTTTTATAGATCCGACTACAGCTCCAGGTGGTGAAGTACACCCACAACGCAACATAAACTGCTCAGCCAACGTCAGGGTTCAGATACACGGTCTACTTCGCTTATGACAAAAGTCGAATATATATATCACAAAGGTCAATTATAACAACACTTTTTCAGAGGTGCCGACAGCACTCTTTCTCTGTGAAATCTTCTACTTCGCTTATAACAAACTTGGGATATAAACAACGAGAACAATTGGGTACCCTGGCGATTTGTTATATTCAAAGCTTACCGTACATGTAATGAAGTTCATATCTGCCCCCCTCCCCCTCATCCCTCCCCCCTCTCCCGTTTCCCCCCCCCCCCCCTTTTTTTTGACCTCCCACTACCAATCACTCCCCTCCTATCCCGCTCCCCGCTCCCTCCCCCCCCCCCTCCACACACACACACACGGGCACAGAGGAAACAAACCTATATTGTGAAAAGTCACAAGCAAATCACGTGCGTGATCTGTTTGTGTCTCTTGACAATATACTCCACCACCACCCCCTAACACCCCCCCCCCACCACCACCACCACCCCACCCCACCCCCACGAAACAAACATATGTTGTGAAAAGTCACGAACAAATCACGTGATATCTGTGTGTGTCACGTTTTCTTGACAAACTAAAACTTTAAACACGTTTCTTGGTTCCTTCACTGCCGAGAAAAGTTGAACGCCACACAACTGCAAGAGGCCGTATAGATTCTCACGAGCCCCCGCAACTGCGTGAGGATCTATGCCTCTTGCGGCCGGGCCGACACCACTTTTGTATCCACGTTTCTTAGACGGCTGGGGATCTTTGGCGTTGAGCTGACAATGATATTTGTATATAAACAAACAAACAAACAAACAAACAAACAAACAAACAAACAAACAAACAATCCGCAGTCTGCGTCCACTGGCTTTGAAGCGGTTCAGCAAACTTTAATCTTGTCTCGGTTCTCCCAGTATCTAACAGACAGCGTGGACGAAACGTAGCCCAGACCATATATAACCCCACCAACACTGACAAGGTCCTCGGGCCGACTTCGGCAGCAGGCGGTGGGCCCGCACACGGCCGTGCGCGGGCCCACTGCGGTCCAAGTCTGCCAGAGGACCTTGTGCTGACTAGGTAGGACCGATTTCGCAAATGAAATGTGTGTGAAGGTGCGGTTTTGACATTCTTTGCAACCAGGGAGAACAACCGGTGTAACGATTACAACAGCTGTGCATCTGGTGTTGGCTCACGTCAACAATCAGTCTATGCCAATGGTTGCTACTTACCATAATACGTAACTGATGATACGCACAGGGTACCCCCACCCTACCCCTCCACCCCGCCTCAGTCCAACTTTTTTTCTTGGTGAGGGGGGAGGGGGAGGAGTGGAGATTAGTCATGAAAGCCTTCCACCTTCCTTCACCACACGTCGTTTGATTTTCTGGCCGCATTGGCGGAGGCCGTTAATAAATAACTGCTGATACGCATAAGGTACCCCCCCCCACCCCCCTCCTATCCTCCGTCAAACCTTATCGTCGGGGGGAGGGGGTGGAGGTTGTGATTGAATCTCTACCGGAGACTACTCCTGAACACACTCCCCCCCCCCCACCCCCGACCCCCCCCCCCCTCACCGCACTTCTTTGATTTTCTGCCATTTGTGGAAAGTCATCACTACCCTCTCCATCCCTCGACTTCCCCACAACACGTCCCCTCGTTTGATTCTTTGACCCAGTGTATAGCAAGGTCTCGTTTCTGGGTGTCTTCTGTTTCAGGTCTAATGTACTAAACAAAACTTTGGAACGCTGTCGCCTCCCGGAAGGTATCTGGTCCGCCCCTTTAGTAGTACGCGTGTACCTCCACTGGTGGAGCCCCGCCATACACCCCTTATGTACCCCACCCACCCCTTTTCACCCGCTTCCTAACTGATTGATCCGGGCTGGACGTATAGAGCTCCTCCCCCCTCCCATCTTCCTCCCTCTACAACAAAACGGGTAATATTGTACAAACGAATAAAAGACTAAATAAGGTATTGATTATGATACTCAACAAGCTGGTGCAAAATCTAGGAATTATCAACAGAAGCGCTGGCGGGACGAGACCACCCTTTAGTGGACGCACATTTTGTTTTGTTTTGTTTTATTTTGGGAGGGGGTGGGATGGTGAGGTGGGGTGGTTTGAAATTATTGTAAATTTAGCGTCAAGGATCCCCAGCCGACCAATCAACATGGATACACATTAGTTTCAGCAAGGGGCATAAATCCTCATGAGCCCCCGCAACTGCGGGGGCTCATGAGGATCTATGCCTCTTGCAGTCGGGTGGCGTTTAGTTTCCTCGGCAGTGAACGCCGGCGCGGGTTAATTCTCGCACGCGCAGCGTAGTAGATACTGGTATCGACTTTCTGGTGCGCGCGACCATTTTTAGACCTGACCGTCGTCTTTATTCACTTAGTCACGCGGCGTGTTTGTCAGACTCACATGCAACTGACTGCGGGTCAGATAACGGGGTGTAAAGCTGGGTATGTCCCCGTTCCCGACCAACTTTATTCACCCTTTGCGTGTCGGTAGCGGTTCAGTTTTTGTCGCGATCATCGCGACAAAAACCGCTACCGACACGCAAAGGGTTAACTCCGTGGTTTTTTTCTCTTCACACGCACACATGGGCAGTGGGCAGATGTTCACATCTGCACGGGACATAGACGACCCCGCCCTCCACGAGTCGCCTGCTGCCTTGCAGGCCTGGCCGCTTGGCTGCGGAAAGGCTAAGGGAGGAAACCCCTGACATCAAAGCCCCCGTGTCTCCGGGGAAGGCTTTTGAGCCAGAGACTAGGACAAGGACAGTCTGATATAAAACCTACGACCCGAGGACCTCGATGCCATCGTCCCAGCTTGCTAGGCCATGGCAGATGAACCAAGGGTTTAAAGGGTGGGGCCAGTACTGCGCACACTGCACTCCACCAAAAAGCTCCACCGCGCAGGCTTTAGGAAACGTCCACAGACCATGACACTGATCATTCCAAGTCCTGTAGCGACGGGCGAGAGGCGAAACGGCAGGTGAAAGATGTCACTGGAAGCCGCAGTCTCAAACCTGCATGCAGGCGGTTCAGGATATTGGTCGCCTGATGTTGACCTGGGGATGACAACATCACTCGGCACACCCTGAACGACCAAGCAGCCTTCTCTAGGGACAGCACTGCTTGCTCCATACGGAGAGGGGCCTAGAAAAGGTGGCCTAACCAAAGCTCGTCCCCTCGCAACCCGAGTTGGCTAGCCGCGGTCAACGGGCATCTTCTCCTGCGGTCAAAAAACAAGAAAGAATAACGGATCCACTCTCATGACGACCACGACCGGACTCAACGTAGCATGCTGGAACGTCCGAACCATGCTCGACAAAGCAGACAGCAGACGCCCTGAACGTCGCTCCGCCCTCATTGCCCATGAATTGCGGAGGTTAAACATCGATATCGCCGCGCTCAGCGAAGTACGCCTTCCGGACGAAGGCAGCCTCCAAGAACTTGGTGCTGGGTACACCCTCTACTGGTCAGGCAGGCCTGCATCAGAAAGACGGCTCTCAGGCGTGGGTTTCATGGTCAAGACATCCATTGCGACTAAGCTGGAAAACCTACCAACGGGCCACTCAGACCGCATCATGTCCATGCGCCTCCCACTGAGACACCAGCAACACGTCACCCTTCTCAGTGTGTACTCCCCAACCCTCCTGGCAGAGCCTGCTGAAAAGGACAAATTTTACACTGACCTGCGCAGCCTCCTACAGAGTACCCCTGCAGACGACAAAGTCATCATCCTTGGCGACTTCAACGCCAGAGTGGGCCAGGACTCTGAAGCCTGGAAAGGAGTCCTCGGCAAGCATGGCGTGGGGAACTGCAATGACAATGGCCGCCTACTGTTGGAGTTCTGTGCGGAGCAGCAACTGGTCATCACCAACACTACTTTTCAGCAAAAGGACAGTCGAAAGACCACCTGGATGCATCCTCGCTCCAAACACTGGCACCTTATCGACTATGTCCTAGTGCGTCAGAGGGACCGCAGTGACGTCCTCCTCACCAGAGTGATGCCCAGCGCAGAGTGCCACACTGACCACCGCCTTGTCCGCTGCAAACTCAGGCTCCACTTCAGGCCAAAACCCAAGAAATGGGGGCCCCCCAAGAAAAAGCTTGATGTTGCCAGCCTTCAGCGTGACGATGTGAAAGCCGCCTTTCAGACAGATTTACAGCGCAGGCTCAAAGACACAGCGGACCCAGTAGACTCCTCCCCTGAAACACTTTGGGAACAACTGAAAACTGCTATTACAAAATCCTCTGCAGAAGTCTTGGGTTTCGCCAGAAAGAAGAACAAAGACTGGTTTGACGAAAACGATGTAGAGATCCAGGAACACCTAGCAAAAAAAAAAGAGCCGCCCATCAGGCCCACCTAGCCCAGCCTTCCTGCCCTGTGAAGAAGTCTGCCTTCCGCCTCGTCTGCAGCAGTCTCCAGCGCAAGCTCAGAGATCTCCAGAATGAGTGGTGGACCAGACTTGCACAGAGGACCCAGCTTTGTGCTGACAATGGTGACTACAGGGGCTTCTACGAAGCACTGAAAGCAGTGTATGGCCCCAGGCACCTGGTACAAAGTCCCCTGTGAAGCGCGAATGGCCAGGCACTCCTCACAGATAATACCTCCATCTTGAACCGCTGGTCGGAATACTTTCAGAGCCTCTTCAGCGCTGAGCGCACTGTTAAAGAAGCAGTCGTCATACAAATCCCACACCTCCCAGTAAAGGTTGAATTGGACGAACCGCCCACCGCTGAAGAGACCCTCACAGCCATCCACCAGCTCAAGAGTGGCAAAGCAGCAGGCATTGATGGAATACCGCCAGAGATCTGGAAACATGGAGGCACAGCACTGCACAACAAGCTCCATGACCTCTTTCTCTGCTGCTGGGAGGAAGGAACACTACCAAAAGATCTCCGTGATGCAGTCGTTATCACCCTGTACAAGAACAAAGGCGAGAAGTCTGACTGTTCCAACTATCGGGGAATTACCCTGCTGTCCATTGCTGGGAAAATCCTTGCAAGGCTGCTCCTGAATCGGCTGGTACCTGCCATCGCTGAAGACCAACTCCCAGAGGGCCAGTGTGGCTTCAGAGCAAACAGGAGCACCACCGATATGGTCTTTGTGCTGAGACAGCTACAGGAGAAGTGCCGCGAGCAGAACAAAGGGCTGTACGTAACATTTGTCGACCTAACAAAAGCGTTCGACACTGTGAGCAGGCAAGGCATGTGGCAGATCCTGGAGCGACTTGGCTGTCCCCCAAAGTTCCTCAACATGATTGTCCAGCTACACGAGGACCAGCAAGGCCAGGTCAGACTCAACAATGACCTCTCAGAACCATTCCCTATTCTCAACGGCGTAAAGCAGGGCTGCGTGCTGGCACCGACCCTCTTCACCATCTTTTTTAGCATGATGTTGAAGCAGGCCACAGTGGACCTTGATGATGACGATGCAGTGTACATCAGGTATCGTCTCGATGGCAGCCTGTTCAACCTCAGACGACTGCAGGCCCACACGAAAACCCTAGACCAACTGATTCGTGAGCTGCTTTTTGCTGATGATGCTGCCCTCGTTGCACACACAGAGAGAGCCCTGCAGCGCATCACGTCTTGCTTCGCAGATGCTGCCCAGCTCTTTGGATTCGAGGTCAGTCTGAAAAAGACAGAGGTCCTCCATCAGCCGGCACCCAAGACAGTGTATCGCCCTCCTCACATCACCATTGGCGAGTCTGAACTAAAGTCAGTGCACCAGTTTACTTACCTTGGCTGCATTATCACGTCGGACGCCAAGCTGGACAAGGAGCTTGACAGCAGGCTGGCAAAAGCGAACAGCGCTTTCGGACGACTTTTCAAGCGGGTGTGGCACAATCAACAGCTGAAAACAGGCACCAAGATCAGCGTGTACAGAGCTGTGGTCCTCACCACCCTGCTGTATGGTTCCGAGTCCTGGGCCCTCTACCGCAGCCAACTACGACTCCTCGAACGCTTCCACCAGCGCTGCCTGCGTACCATCCTGGGCATTCACTGGAGTGACTATGTCACCAACGTCGAGGTCCTTGAACAGGCTGAAACTGTGAGCACCGAGGCTTTGCTGCTGCGGACACAGCTCCGCTGGGCGGGGCATGTCTCCAGGATGGAGGATCATCGCCTACCAAAGATCACCCTGTTCGGCGAGCTTGCTACTGGACACCGTGACAGAGGGGCACCAAAGAAGAGATACAAAGACTGTCTCAAGAAGTCACTTAGTGCCTGCCAAATCGACCACCACCAGTGGTCTTCGCTTGCTGCGGACCGTGACACCTGGCGCTCCACCATTTACAAGGCAGCTGTCTCCTTTGAGGACTCTCACAGAGCTAGCCTTAAGGACAAGCGGCTCAGGAGAAAAAACAGAGATGCCGCAGCTCAGAACCCCGGCCATACCTTCCCCTGCAGCCACTGCGGTCGAACCTGCCTGTCTCGGATTGGCCTCCGCAGCCACGAACAAGCCTGCAGACGTCGTGGGCAACTCCTATAAAATCTTCGTTCGCGAAGTCAAGCCAAGAGAGACACGCACACACATTATGCGCAGTCAAAAGAGGGCTGTGTATGAACGCGAATGTCAAATATCATTTGTTTTGCGGTTAATGCGAGCAGTTTAATACAAATAACACTAATATAATAATAATAATAATAGCAATAACAATGATCTACAGACTGCGGTTAGTTATAATAATAATAATAATAATAATAATAATAATAATAATAATAATAATAATAATAGCAATAACAGTAATCTACAGGCTGTTTGCGGTTAGTTATTTGGGTTAAACACCCGGCAGGTGACTAAGGTCTGCGGGTCACATTGACGCGTGTACACTAGGCTATGACCCAGATTCCGCCCAGCTCGGTTTTCCTTGTTTGCTACGTGTTCCGCACGCGGGAACGCAATATGCACAATCTAAAGGAAGTGTCGTTTGAACGTAGATGTTAACTATTTTTTTTTTAAATCTTTGTGTTCTTGACACCTCAAAAGTTATGCAACTAGACCGCTGCCCCCAAAACAACAACAACAACAAACAAACAAACAAAACAACAAGAAACAAACAAACAACAACAAAATCTCTTCCCGACCACGTGTTACAAGGTGGTCTCAATTCACGTGTGGTGATACGGGTTTTGCAATCTCCACCGCAAAGCTGACCGTTTCGTTGCTATGCCACGTAACGCTCAGTCACTGGGGCGGAGTACTGAAGTTCGGAGCAACCCAACTGCCCCAGCGCACTACTCAGGAATTCGAATATGTTGAGTTTGAGGTTAAAATCCTTTCAACAAGTCGTTGCATGATTAAATTAAATTATGCCTGACCCCCGCTGCGCAAAATAAATCACTCGTGATCAGTTCGACTGATAAAATGCGAGCTTTAGCTTTACCTTTTCCTTTAGCTCGCATTTGGATTATTTTGCGTGCAGGAAGTCAAGGATTGTTCCACAATCTCAGTTGCACGGTATCAACAGAAAGAGTCTATTCAGTGCCACATATTTTGGGGGGCGTGTTACGGTTTATGGCGCGGCTCAGGTGAGGTGCATTGTGGCAATTTGGCAATTATCACAAATCTTGTGGATATTTTTTGTTGTAGTCTCCACGTGTTTTGCCGGCGAGAGAAACTGTGGCTGTTACAAAGCTCTTGCGGGAGTACTTCCAGACTGGCTCACTCGGGGAGTACTACGAAAAGTACTACGAAACTTCCATTCAAATGAGATGCTATCATATAGGAACACAGCGGGGAGTACGCCACAAATACACATATATTCAGATGACTGAGATGCTTGGAATGTTGTCTGTCCGCCGTGATTTCGCCTCATTCGTTGTGGCGAGTGGTTCGTTTCAAACGAAACCTCACTATTGTTACAACTTGTCACAACGCCCGTCCAAGTTCCATGAGCTGCGTCACAGTAAAGGCTATGTCAGACGGGGGATAAAAACAGTTTTTAAAAACAAAAACACATCTACTTTGAAAACACGTCGTGTGACATGGCACACAAAACTGGTTTTTAAAAACAGTTTCCTACTGCTTCCAGAATTTAGAACCGATCCTAAAATCTCGCAACTGCCATTTCGGAAAACACTGCCGTTTAAACCAATCAACGTGAAACAAAAGATCACGTGACGACATGCACCATACAAGCGTCTTTAATCGATCCAAGGTCGCACCCACCATCTCCTTTCTCGTCTTTCACCTATCGAGGACTATTTGTGCTGCTTGAATCAAAATGATGTGGTCGTCAGAACTTGATTCTGCCATTTTGATACACAACAAGGACCTTAACAACTAACTTCACCAAAAGATCGCCAAAGGGAAACAACTATGGAAAATGTATACACGCAACACAACAACGCTGTATCTCCGTGTGGCATGCTCGAAGCAAAACAGTTTTCGAAAACTCTTGTTTCAGAAAACTGTACCGTCTGACAAGGCCTTAACAACTCTCACATTTGTCCCTGGGATCCAACAAAGCTTAGTGACAAAAAGCATTTTGTCACGACTGAAGCGCGTGGATATCAAAATTCACTCACTAGTGAATCAACGGCACGTTCGCGACTATTCCACAGTTGCATCAGGCCAGTCAGCAATGATTCTATGGGCCGTCGTCGGCCTCTGTAGGCCCGCGCACAGACGTGCGCGGGCCCACAAAGCCGACGACGGCCCGCGAACACTCCTTACTTTGTTGTAACAACTGTTGCATTATTACAAAGCTCGTCACACAACTTGACCGTCGTATAAAAGCTTTCGAGCAGATCGCCGTCTACCAAATCATGTCCTGTGTATAGTGTGTTTGCAATGCTCGTAAACCTTTTCTTTTTTCCTCTCTCTCAAAGATTTTTTTTTTTTAAATATGTGAAATGAGAAATTGACAGTAGCGCGCACGGACGGCGACAGGAAGTGGGGCACGCATTAGACACGATTTTGCTGTGTTTCAACCAAGTCTGCAACTGTGTAACTTGAACAGAGTCTAATGTGCTACTGCACAGTAGGACTCTGAAATTTGTTTTGGTTCTTTTGGATGCTTTTTGGCTCACGTGCAAAGCAAAAGTGAGTCTATGTTTTGGGCCTGTGGTCTTCCGTCCGTCGTCCGTCCGCCGTCGTCCGTGGTAAACTTTAACGCTGGCATTTTCTCGGAGACTATTTAAGCCACAGTCTTCAAACTTGGCCCAAGGATACTTTGTGGCAAGACCTTTCTAAACATACCAATTTGAGTGACCTCTCGCAACGGTCAAGGTCACAAGGGATCAGGAAATAGGTCAACAATAGCTATATTATTTGAAATAATTTATTTTTTTTCTCAAATACTATTCACAACTTCAAAGCCAAACTTGGTACAAAGATACCTACCTGATGGTAAGACCTTTCTATGCATACTAATTTGGTTGATCCCTCTGAAAGGTCAAGGGTCACAAGAGCTCAGGAAATAGGTCCAAAATAGCCATATTTTGACAAAAGATGTTTTTTTCTCAAATACTATTCACAACTGCAAACCCAAACTTGCTACAGAGATACCTGATGGTAAGACATGCATACTAATTTGGATGAGCCCTCGGAATGGTCGAGGGTCCCAAGAGGCTGACAAATTAATGTTTGATACAATTGTAGGTATTATCAACATTTTTGCAAACTTTTTAATCAAATTTCACACAAAGGCAGCTGATGATACTAATTTAGTTGACTTATCACAAAGTTCAAGGGTCATGGGTGGACAGATGTGCGAAAAATGCTTACATTTTGAGAAACATAGATTTTGCTGGTACTTATTGTCACAAAGGTCACACATATGTAAATAGGTCATACACCTGAGCCATAATGACTTTGCCTTCCTTGTTGTTATTATTGCGGACCTTTTAACGTCGATTGGGCCAACAAGCAAACTGTGTTAGTTACTGGTGTTTAACCTCTCAACTGACGCGGCAACGCGAACGCTACCCAGCTGCAAGGGACATAAACCCTCATGAGTCCTCGCAGTCGCGAGGGATCATGAGGATCTATGTCTCTAGCTAAGACCAATTTGCATCGAAGTTCCTTGGATCTTTGTGACTTTTCTTCGTTGAATGAACAAAGATTTCCGAAATACAATGTACGTTCAGTGGCAGGGAAAAGGTTGTTAACCCCTTTGTTGCCTTGTGTCAAAAGTTGTGTTTTTGCTCTAACGGTGAATTCAACGCCCAAGAGTCTCGTCCACCCAAGGTACACAGATACAAAATGTCACCAGTAAGAGTCATGGACCTTCATGAGTTCCCGCAGGTACTGGGTTCCATGAGTTCTTGATATGCTATGATATAACAGCGCACAGATACCAAGAGAGATACTGAATATTACTCTGTGCTGGTCTGTGATTTTGGACCTTACGGCTAGAAGCCGTAAGGTCCAAAATCACAGACCAGCACACACACACACACACACACACACACACACACACACACACACACACAATACACATCATACACATATATATATATATATATATATATATATATATATATATATATATATATATATATATATATATATATATATATATATATATATATTATATATATATATATATATATAGGCTCAAAAGATCTAATAAGCGATGCAGTCACAAAAGGACAGCTGATGTCCTGATGACTCAATGCAAGCTTACCAGCCTGGATTTTCCATGGCATTAGCACAGCATTCTCAGAATTTATTGAAAAATTATGTCCCTTGGAGCTACTCTGATTGAGTGCATTTTTTGGCTTTGGGCGACGCCTTTGTTAAAAGTAAAGAATAATTGTACCACAAAATTGCCTAGGTGTTGCCTTTTCAAAATTAGTCAGTCTTCTTCCACTGCAACACCCCATAAAGCTTTAGGGATGCAATCCACGCTGGACCAGTGGTTGCTACCAGTCAAATTCTGGAGGCGGCATCTGGTACATGCGTTGTGTTTGCAATTTCAGGTTACGCCGTATGCCTACCTGATGAGACCCACGTCGAAACCGGTCGTAGGCGGCAAAATCTTAAATCTATCCAGCAGGTCCAAGATTTGTTTGGGTATATTCATGCACCAGCCTCCCCCTCTCGGGGGGGGGGGGGGGGGGGGGGGAGATTGGATATTCTCCAGCGGGTTGCGGGGCGCCTGGGGGTAGTCCCCATTACCCTATGTAGTAGGTGTTCAGTGGAAGGCTCAAAAGATCTAATAAGCGATGCAGTCACAATAGGACAGCTGATGTCCTGATGACACAATGCAAGCTTACCAGCCTGGATTTTCCATGGCATTAGCAAAGTCTCAGATTTTATTGAAAAATTATGTCCCTTGGAGCTACTCTGATTGAGTGCATTTTTTGGCTTTGGGCGACGCCTTTGTTAAAAGTAAAGAATAATTGTACCACAAAATTGCCTAGGTGTTGCCTTTTCAAAATTAGTCAGTCTTCTTCCACTGCAACACCCCATAAAGCTTTAGGGATGCAATCCACGCTGGACCAGTGGTTGCTACCAGTCAAATTCTGGAGGCGGCATCTGGTACATGCGTTGTGTTTGCAATTTCAGGTTACGCCGTATGCCTACCTGATGAGACCCACCTTGGGTCGAAACCGGTCGTAGGCGGCAAAATCTTAAATCTATCCAGCAGGTCCAATATCTGTTTGGGAATATTCATGCACTAGCCTCCCCTCTCGGGGGGGGGGGGGGGGGGGGGGGGGGGACCGGATATTCTCCAGCGGGTTGCGGGGCGCCTGGGGGTAGTCCCTATTACCTTATGTAGTAGGTGTTCAGTGGAAGGCTCAAAAGATCTAATAAGCGATGCAGTCACAAAAGGACAGCTGATGTCCTGATGACACAATGCAAGCTTACCAGCCTGGATTTTCAATGGCATTAGCACAGCATTCTCAGAATTTATTGAAAAATATTATATATATATATATATATATATATATATATATATATATATATATATATATATATATATATATATATATATATATATATATATATATATATATAATAAACATCAGTTTTCGCATCTGTACTGTTCCAAAAACAAACATAGGGGATGCTGAGATTTCACACTGAGGTTGAGAATTGTCAAAATCGGCAAAATGATTAGTTGTTATCGATTAGCCACGCCGCTGGCCTACATTTTCCCTTCTTCATCCGAAGATGAGAAGCCTCTCGAACACAACAACTAATTAACTTGTGTTGACGCCTTTTTTGTTGTTGCAGCCTTTCTTCTCCTGTTGTTTCACGCAAGGGGCCAACGACGGTAAGTCGACAAAGTTCACTGCAGTGTACCGAGGCATGTGAGAGAAGTTCGATCCGCAGCAGGTGTTTTCATATCGATTTACATGGGTCACTATGCACACTCTGGAGGAGTGTATGACAGTCAGGTAAGTCTGCGTACGCCAACACACGCCAGTTGTTTGTTACATTCAGACAAAAATTCACATTTATTTGTGGGCTTGGTCGGTTTGGCTGGTTGGATGGGTTGGATGCTTGGTTGTTTGTTTGTTTTTTCCTGTTCGTTAAGGGGTTTGCTTTGTTTTGTTTTTATTTGTTGGTAAGTTTGTTCGTTTGTTTGGTTGGTTAATCTGGTTGATGTGGTTTTACTGTTTTGGTTGATATGGTTTGGTTTGTTTGGCTGTTGTGGTTGGTATGATTTGGTTGCTTTGGCTGTTGTGGTTGCTAGGATTGATAGTTGGCTGGCTGGCTGGTTGATTGGTCGGTTGGTTGGTTGGTCGCATGGATGATTCGTTGGGTGGGTATGTCTGACTTTTTGTTTGTTTGTTTTTACTCGCTTTATCGTTTGTTTGTTTGTGTGTTTGTTTGTTCGACAGGAGAAAAGAAGAACAAAAACCGTGCAAATAAATGGAAAGTTCGTTGGGTGGGTCACTGAAAAATGGGCCCCTTAACAGACTCGTTCAATGTGTTCCATAGACTAGAATTTTGGGTAGATTTGTTGACATGAATCTACAGTCTACAATCTGCGCAGATATGTACACATGCCACTACAACACATACAACATGCATACGCCATACACTCATTCGGAATCTCAGACAGCTGGGGCGAGTGTTGTACCAAACAGACTCAGAGGGCTCGTGTTTTTAAAACATTTTCAGCTTCACTACCTCCTGTATCATTCATTCTCCAAGTGCCGGTGACATCGCTGATTTCATCACCTTTTTAAAGTTGCGTTTATTGCTAATCCCGTCGAAATAAACTGTTACGTGGTAGGGCGGTCCGTGGCGCAGCGGTAAAAGCGCCTGCCACCAATGCTAGAGGTGCGAGGTTCGATAGCCGGTTCCTACGTCGGACTTTTCTCCTCTAATAAGTGTCACTGTTAATTCGGGCGGACCGTCGGGGGTTCTTTCTCCGGGTACTCCGGCACTTCCTCCCCCCACGACTTTGGTATCAATTTCAGCCCACCTAATCACATTTCAAATATAAACGATTTGAATTTCCAAAACTTCAGTAGCTCGCTTGAGCTTGCCCTTAGCACCACATGAATGTTCTGTGATTATGTACAGTGTGTGAGTGAATGCGCGTGATTCACGTGAGCGTGCTTATTGGGTTCAGTTCGCGGCGGTGCTTTGAGCCGATTTTCAATTGAGATAAAGCGCTTATTTAATGTGCTGATTTATTTATTTATTTAGTCATAGTCGTAGTATGATACAATCACACCAGACGCACGCACGTAGAGTTCTTGTAAAAAAAAAAAAACAACTTCACTCAGCTGCAACTCGTCACACGTGGCACAAGGTTGTAGACCACACTGGAGTAACAGTTCCAACAATATTTTATTATCACGATGCAC
The DNA here is from genome assembly GCA_036245525.1 of Semisulcospira habei. Taxonomy (NCBI): domain Eukaryota; kingdom Metazoa; phylum Mollusca; class Gastropoda; family Semisulcospiridae; genus Semisulcospira; species Semisulcospira habei. The sequence goes on from BTPG01000007.1 coordinate 67,073,785, forward strand.
TCTCAGCACAATGCGTCCACAAATGCACCAACACTATGGTACACTGTCTCTCTACAATGCGTCAGCACGGCTTTTGACACACTGCGTCTCTTGTACAATGTACACACATAATCGCTAATAGCCCCTTTTATACTGTTACAGATTTCCGGAACAATCCGGCAAACTATACAACTTAACCAATCAGAAAAGAAAACGTAACCAAAACTCATTAATATTCAAAGAACATTCTAGATCTGCCTACAACTTTCTACAAACTTCGACTAATTCCGGAAAATCCGTGATTTCCGTAATTGTTGCTAACTGTTGCGAAACGTCTTTACTTTGACGTCATATCTGAGGTCAGTAGAAAGATCGCGACCCTGGCCAAACCTTCCAGTCTAATGTAGGTCAAAATTTACAACATTGTAGCAAAATACACGTCACAACAAAAATCGATCGCAATTCTCCGTGCAAAAGAAAATGAATCTAAAATAACTCAAATGAATATAGGATCTTTCCTATGATCAACACACACATGCTCTCAAAAGAATAACACAATCACAAACGTAACTTGAACCTTTCGAAAATAATATTTAGCACGTTCTGTCTCATTAGAACAAGTTAGAAGCACTCCTGGGGACCCAACATCATGGGCTGAAAAATCAGATTCGCCTATACTTAGTATATTTTCGTCACCGTAACAAGAAAAAATGAAACACGTCGCTGGTTTTGTCTAGTGTTTTTCATAAAGGACATACTGCATGCACAGTTATCCAAGAATGTTTGTTTGGTACAACGATAGCGCATGCGCAGTCTTAAGTCCGAATGGATGTATTGATAGTACACAAGGCACGATAGATTAGATAACTCGAGGTAATCTCCAGCACCCTTTTTCAGGCACTTCGTGCAAAAACACAAAGCAAAAGTTATCCGAGGTGTCCCCGGGCCGACGTCGGTCACAGTGGGCCCGCGCACGGCTCTGCGAGAGCACACCTTGGCTGACGTCGGCCCGACGACGTTACCTTCTCCAGGCAATGCTTGGAAATGGCTAAAATTCGCTGATATAACTGGTTCTCTATGTTTGTCTTGCATTAACTAAGAGTTTCCTACCCATCTTTTCACAATTCATGTGAGCAGGCACGCGTAAGAGGGGTAGTCGTACTGGGAGGGGCTGGGAGAAAGAAAAAGTGAGAGCACTGCTTGCCATTGTCATCTGGGAATATTTCTGCGTAACAAAGGAACAGACGAGCAGGCAACAGACGAGCAGACAAGTCTTGCGTTTTACGACATTCAAAAGTCAAAATTAAACATAAGTTAACTCATTCTACCCCAACACCGAAATCCCCATATTTTTCCGTTGTCCTCTGAAGACTGCATGACAGTGCAGGACACAGATCGACCATGATAGTTCAAGGGTGATGCCAGAATAGCTTGGCGCCCATAGGCGCCAAGCTATTCTGGCATCACCCTTGAACTGTCATGGTCGATCCTTATCTTGCTGCGGTGTGTCTGGGGTAGAATGAGTTAAAGCGACCTCCTCCAGCGAGAAAAGATTAATATTACTACTACACTGTACTACTATGCTGCCGTTATTTGGCTAAAGCCAAATGTCCATTTGTGACATTGTATTACAATGCAAATCTCGCATTTCTCAAAATGGAGCTACTGGCTGTTGCCGTATGACTGCAGTTACTGGTGCTACCAATGTCGACTGATATAGCGCCTAATCACCATAATAGCGCCTAATCACCGGATATATGATAATTAAACACTAAGACATTTACAGAAGAACAAAAACTTACAATTGAAACAGGCTGAGGTTAGAAAATACACACACACACACACACACACACACACACACACACACACACACACACACACACACACACACACACACACACACACACACACGCACGCACGCACGCACTCTCTCTCTCTCTCTCTCTCTCTCTCTCTCTCTCTCTCTCTCTCTCTCTCTCTCTCCCTCTCTCTCTCTCTCTCTCACTTACTCACTCTCTGGGGATGCGGAAATTTCAAATGTCTGAAGCAGAACGTGGTGAGTATGACAGTGTACGCAGCTGGTCTAGATCTGATAACTTTGACCGTCGGTAGCAGATTTTTGTCGCGGAGATTCCTTCAGGGCTCATCGCGACAAAAACCGCTACCGCCCTGCAACTGTATTGACTGTTCCAATTGCCGTGTAACTTGATGGCCATCACTGTTCTACCGGATGCCATCACTGTTCTACCGATGTCTGACCGCTGCCAGACGACATCAGTGAAATGATCTAACGGCCAGTTGTGGTCCTGGTGGCATCACTTCGGTGACACTTTACTGGTTTTCGTCAACATGGGGACATTTCTCCGAAATGAAGGCAGATCTGATGATGCCGTTTCAGTATGCAATACAAAGTTAATAGCACGAACAACGATTGTGGCACGCATTGCTTGTTTTTCTGTACCCTAATCATTGAAGAAATACACTTTTCATATCAGTGCCTGTATTACAATAAAGCTGCACAAAAGGGCTAACTTGATATCGCTGATGAAGTTTGAATGTATCATATGAAGGACTTTTCTGCTCTCCTTCTTTGTACGTACGAGAGTTCCACCGACTCGTACCGAGAGCAGTACAAAACCTCTGTTTAAGTGTGCCTACTCACATGGATTGTGAAAATAAGGATAGTAAAGCCTTTGTTGCATCAAGACGACATTGAGAACCTGCTCTGTTGGATAAATCTTAGCAATGAAAAGCCGCCCTGGAGTAGACCGCTTTAAGTTAGTCCTTTTGTACAGTATTATTATGGACGTACCGAAAACATTAGTACGGGAAGAGGGTCGCTTATCTATCGTTGTGTACTCAGGCACCGATTTACCTTTAAAAAAATAGGAAGTTAAAGCCAAAGAACACGCTGTCGTGACTCTTCTGTTATACACACTCGTGACGAAATGCAAGCAAGCTACTCATAAACCAGACAGGTGAGGCTATTAGGGATGTATATGATCGTCTTGTATTTACTTACGTATTCAAGTTTTATGTGGGCTGGCCTGACAGGACGGGGCAGGGAGGCTAACCGTTTGTCTGTCTAGCGCTGAGTAATTCCCCATGGTATGTGTGCCAGCAAAGTACGAATGTGCCGGGAGAACGTGTCGACTGTTGTTAAACACGAAGTAGGACAACACTTCGCAAAACACTAAGAATGAATTAGTTACGCGACTCTTCCGCCGAGTGGTATCGCCAGTATCAGTCAAGGGGTTTGTTACGTTTGTGGTTGTGTTAATCTTTTTGCATCATACTACGACTACAACTACCACGTAATAGGGTTAAACAATAATACAAATGTACTGACGGAAAGTAAAGGGTTTCACAGACCTATTTTATTAACTCATTCTACCCCAGACATACCACAGGAAGATAAGGATCGACCATGATAGTTCAAGGGTGATGCCAGAATAGCTTGGCGCCTACGGGCGCCAAGCTATTCTGGCATCACCCTTGAACTATCATGGTCGATCTGTGTCCTGCACTGCAAAACAGTCTTCAGAGGACAACGTCAAAATTTAAGGATTTCGGTGTTGGGGTAGAATGAGTTAAACTGAACAAGGAAGACAATGCATTTCCAGATTATACCATTGTCAGTGTCTCAGGGCTAACAAGCCTGACATACAGTATACAATGGAAATTGAATGTTGCAATGGAAACAGCGAGACTTGGAGGTTGACAAAAACCACAGCCAACAGAGTACAGATCTTCATTAACAGTTGCCTTAGAAGAATCTTGAAAATCCACTGGCCAGAGAAGATCAGCAATATCAGACTCTGGGAGAGAACAGAGCAGATAACAGCAGAGAATGAAATTGGGCGAAGAAGATGGGGATGGATTGGTCACAGTCTGAGAAAGCCAGTTTCCAGTATCACTAGGCAGGCATTGTCGTGGCCGAACCCCCAGGGAAAGAGGAAAAGAGGCAGGCTGAGAAACACCTGGCGTCGAGACCTCCAAGCAGACATCAAGAGACTGGGAACCACCTGGAGTAAAATCGAAGGAGAAGAACAGGACAGGAGTCGCTGGAGGTCTCTCGTCGACGGCCTGTACCCTGGGAGGGGTGACAGGCGTAAGTAAGTAATGGAAACAGCAACAAAGTATTCCTTCACAGCTGAGGTAGATGACCATTGTTGCCACTCATCAGGGATTCTATATAACTAAACTCAGCAAGTCGGCGGACACAACGGAAATTAAGTAAGTAATTTGAGAAAACTGTGTGCACGCAGATGAGACGAAAGAAACGGCGTGTCGCAACACATCCTTCAGCTGGTTTAATTACATAATGAACAAAACATCAGCATCAACATCAACAAAAACAACTCTTGAAATAGTGTATCGTTTCAGTCGTAATCAAGAAATCCAGACCCAAAAGGTGACTGCCAAGCGTGTAAAATGCAGAAAATAAACCAACGAAGAAAGAAGCACGCTTAAAAAAAGACAGTTACAACTGTTTTTTCTAACTGTGCTTCTTTCCTCATTGTGTTATTCTCTACAGTCGTAGTCAAGAGTTTTGCGTAAGCATCCTTACCACGTGTGAGAAGTGACAACACGAGGCATCAAAGATCTCTTCATGCGACACGAATTAGTTTTTTTCTCTTGTAAAAAGTCGTTTGGATTAAACTAATATGACTGATATATTAAATAAGCCCCTATGTGCATACAGTCACCAGTATTGTATACAGTAGCAGGGGTGGGTGGTGGGTGGGGGTCTGCATGCACGGGGATTAATGACTGACATTTAATCGATTGGTTCGGTGATAATTGATTGGCCAACTAATTGTTCCACTGATCGCTTTATTATGCTGATCAACATAGCGACACCACAATGTTAACCAGTTCAGTGTCAGTTGACGGAGACTGTATTTATGCAATCTTCTTTAATTCAGCTTAAATTATAAAAAAAAAAACAACGCTAGATGTCCCAGGAACATGGATTAAATAAGATGTCCGCAAGAGGCATAGGTCCTCATGAGCCCCCGCAACTGCGGGGGCTCATGAGGATCTATACCTCTTGTAGTTCACGGCACTGAACAGTTTAAACTTCTGTACTCCTATTCTGCACTGAGTTTACAAATTTGTTTTGTTTGACGAAGGGAAATTTGGGCTGTCTCCCCCAGGGAAGGCGCCGGGCCACATGAACAGCGCCGTCCGACCCATCTTTTATTTTTTTTCAGTTTGCAAATTCCAATTTGTGATGTGATCCAATATGATGACGAAGATGCCTGAATGATAATGATAATTGTCATAATATTATTGTCGTTATTATCATTTTAAACTCTGCAGACGGTCCAGAGTGTTTGCCTGTATCGTCGTGGCGTCCACTGTGCTCTTGTTGCTGACAGTCAACATTTCATCTCCACCATGGACACATTGGCAACCGATAAGACAATCATGGGCTTCGGAAACTTCTCGTTTCGAGGACATGAAAAGGACAGATATACAAGAGGAGGTTCACCACGTTGTGTATGTAAAGGTAAGCACGAAACAGGCCGTCAGTTGACTTGTTCATGATACCTCCAGAGTCTAACACTCTTTTCAACACATGATCCTGATAATATTAGTTATATCGCTGTGTGATTTGCTACAGTCTTCTTTTTAGGTCGAGAGTGTCTCAAGTCAATTTATCTCGCTCATCCGCGCTTTGGCAGGAAAGAAAAATGACAAAACGACACACCAGAGGTCACATGACCTCGGCGCAGATCAGATTCGTCATTTAAAAATGTCCGCTGTTTTATACATCACACAGTTTTGCAAGGTTCTACGTTTAAAACAAAATGCTGTGTGTGTGTGTGTGTGTGTGTGTGTGTGTGTGTGTGTGTGTGTGTGTGTGTGTGTGTGTGTGTGTGAGTGTGTGAGAGAGAGAGAGAGAGAGAGAGAGAGAGAGAGAGAGAGAGAGAGAGAGAGAGAGAGAGAGAGAGAGAGAGAGAGAGAGAGAGAGAGAGAGAGAGTGATGCAGGTCAGATAATTCATTTATCTCGAGCGAGACGTGCTGCATCCGGATATGCAGCTTTATGCCGCGTATCCGAATGCAGCACGTCTCGAGTGTTCAGAAACTTCTGGTGTTCGATGCACGTCTACTGTTCAATATGGCGCATTCAACAGGTGCACAAGGCGGCCAGCTCCACAGTTCAGAGCATCCTCCTGCGCTTTGCCATGGACCGGCAGCTCAACGTGCTTCTGCCACGATACGGAAACATCCTCAACAACTATGTCGCCACGCTGCCCCAAATCATCGAGCACCCACCGTCCCCGCCGTTTCTTTTCGACATTCTTTGCAACCACTTCATCTTCAACGAAACTGAACTCCGGCCGTACTTCCCCGCAGACACCAAGTATGTTGCCATCGTCCGTGAACCTTGGGAACTGATTCAGTCGGCCTACCATTACTTCAGGGACTTGGAACATTTCGAGTATCTTAAACGGTGTCCAAGTTTCGAGGAGTACGTGTCCAACCCACTGGCGTACGAGCCGAGCCAATCTGTCAGTTCGTTAACAATGAACAGAATGAGCATTGACTTGGGTGTGCCACTGGACCAGCTGTGGAACATGTCCTATTCTCCTACATTCCTGCAGTATTTGAACAAAACGTTCCATCTAGTCCTCATCGCTGACAGATTCGACGAATCCATGGTGCTCTTAAAAAGGACGTTTAATTGGCAGACCAGAGACATGCTATACATTAGAATAAACCAGAACAACAACAGAGCACACGGTCGTGAACAAAACATAACTAAGGCGCTTCAGACAAGGCTGCTTCTTCTTAACCATCACGATGTAGCATTGTATAGACATTTCTTGGGTGTGTTTCAGAAAAAAGTGGATGTTCAGGGGCCAGACTTTGAACAAGAAGTTGAAAGCTACTCGACCATTTTGAACGATCTAGCAGCGTTTTGCAGTCTGACTCTTCAGAATGACACACTGACAGTTAATGCCACACAATGGAACGACAAATTTGACGTGCACAAAGCTGACTGTGAACTCATAAACAGGACAGAGCTATCTCTGGTTGATCTGGCCAATAGACAACAGAAAATGCGTATGGAAAAACTGAAGAAACACACAGATATTCCGAAAATCACATACAGGTAAAAATACAAAAACAAAACAAAAAACACAAGCGTCTTTCGACTTAAATGGTTGATTAACCCAATAGTTAAAGGTCATGAGGCCGAAGTGGTACCGGACTAACATACGATATCGCTATTTATCCGGAATTGTAAGCCAGTATCAAAGTTACCCCCACCCGGGTCTGCCCTGGGGGACGGGTGGGGTTAGGTATTTTTTAGTTCCCAGGGTCACCCTGGTCAGCCCCACAGGGTGGGTTTTTCTCTCTATTCTGGGGCATGTGTTTCTGTCTACCCTTTGTCCATTCACCTGTATTTGCCTTTTTAAAACTCTCCCTACTGTCTGCACTGCCTGTAGCTCTTGATATTGGATGTGTGTTGCTAAATGGTCTTAGCTTTATTTAGGCCCCATGTGTTAGGTTTATTTAACGTATTTGACCGGCTGGCGACATACATTCAATGTTCTGTTGTTTTTTGTTTTGTTTTTTTTTCACAAGCAGTGCAGGCACGTCCTGAGAAAGCCTTGTTGCTGTCGGGACGTTAAGCAATGTACAATCAATGTACAATCAATCAATCAGTATCAAAGTTTGTCCGGGCTTTTAATCCACGGTATTCGTGGAAAGCAGTACAAGTTTGACCTGCGTCTCATTTCCGATCAACTCCTATTACTGTAAAATTGCGAGGCCTCAGACATGTTCTTCTGGGCTAGTCCGCTCATCCTACGGATCAGGGCCAAAATGTCGCAAAGTAGAAAGCGAAGTAGTCATGCTGCCCTGAAGGTTACGACGCGGCTTCCTTTATTTATAGTGATAGCCGAGGACCACATCATGTGCATGTTTTCATGGCTTATACTCGTGCCGTTTTCGGGAGTAAGCATATCATTTGAATGGAAGTGTACTTGTGGCGTCCTCCCCGACTGGGGCTACTTGTGGCGTCCTCCCCGCCTGGGGCTACTTGTGGCGTCCTCCCCGAGTGGGTCTATCTGGGAAGTACTCCCGCAGCGTGCACATGACACAAACATAATGTACTCATTTGAATATCGTATGCATTGCAAAGTGTCATTATTCTGATTTACTTTTCTTTACTCCCGCAAACTGACGATACGGGAGTCAGTTTTGACTTCTATGTATAAAATACGCCACTTCTCTTGTTAGCGCGGGTAAAACGATCGAGGGGATCGCAAGAAGTCAAAGCTGACACCCGTACCGTTTGCTGGAGAAAAGAAAAAGTAAAGAAAACTAAAGCAGAATTATGACGCTCAGTAACTGTTACTAATCAAAGACATTATGATACACACTAGAAATCTGACCAATCACAAACTAGAAAAGCTAATCTGACCAATCGTGTATCAAGAACTGTTAAGAGGCAAAGCAAAAAAGACAAAGGGGTAATAAAAAATAATTCTCAGGCGCAGCAACAGTAAGAGCTGCAGCATCACGATTATTGATGCAAACAACACCCACTGTCCGAGTGATTTAAGTACACATCTTTATTCTTGAATACACGTGTAGACATCAACACAGTCTTAATTTACATTCATTTTGTCTCTTAGATGATACATGTACAATAGAAATTAAGACATTTGATTTACTTTCTCTCCCTCTCTCACACATATACACACATTACTTATACTCTCTCTCTCTCTCTCTCTCTCTCTCTCTCTCTCTCTCTCTCTCTCTCTCTCTCTCTCTCTCTCTCTCTCTCTCTCTCTCTCTCTCTCTCTCTCTCTCTCTCTCTCTCCCTTGTTCACATAGTTGGTACACTGAATACAATAACACAAAGGTTAGTATTACAGAACACAGCATACTATTGTAACACAATTGTATACATTTATATAGTTACACTTATACAGACCCAACACATCATGTCATATAAGAAACCTACAGGCATACATGTATATGCTGAAATCACAAGTAAATGTATGATAAATTACGTAGATATTTTCTGTATTTCGTCACATTCCCAGATACTCTTGTACTTTAAAAAAAATTCCAATGCAATCCTATTTCTTCTCATTATCTTTGGAGGTCTGTGACAAAAGTACAGTTTCTTTGCATAAAAATCTGTCCTTTTGTCACAGGTGGGTAATCATACATTCTTAGATTCATTTGCTCATCTAAAGATACACCTGTACTTTTGTTACAGACGGCCGATCATGCCTTCTTCTATTTATTTGCTCATCTGAATTAAACTCATCACTTCTGTCACAGACGGCCGTTCAAACTTTTTCAGATTCATTTGCTCATCTAAACGTAAACGTATACTTTTGTCACAGACGCCGGCCGAGAGTACCTTCACCCATCTTGGTAGTGACGCATAACTTTGTAACATAAAACAGTCAGACGGGCATTGCTAGATATCTAGGTGTCAGTGGAGCAAGAGGCATCGATTTTTAACCATGAGCCCCGTGCAACTGCGAGGATTCACGAAGATGTATGCCTCTTGCTTCGGGGTCCCAGCAAGTACAGGAACCTCGGGCCAATGTCGGCGACAGTGGATCAGCGCACAGTCAGCCCAGGGCCTTTGCTTGCTGGCGTGTTACTCGTGTTTCGGCAGTGAAATGTGGATTCGCTGTAGTGTCCCGTCTTCAGTTTTTTAATTTTCCTTTGTGCGCGCGCGCGCGCGCGTGTGTGTGTGTGTGTGTGTGTGTGTGTGTGTGTGTGTGTGTGTGTGTACGCGTGCGTGCTTGCCGCGTGCGTGTGCGCGCGCGTGTCTTTGCACATACTCACTGTCCGCCTTTAGACAGGTCGACATAGCGCAAGGGATCGACTTGCCTATGGATTATAGGATTACATTGCAGTCCCTCATTGTCATCCTATCCCATGGCTCTCGTTTTTGACTGTTCTTAACCCATTTAGCCCCAACGCCCGACAGCAGGAGATGGACTGACCGTGATAATTCAAGGGTTGTGCCACATGGGCTTGGCGCCTGAAGGCTCCAAGCACATCTGGCACTACCCTTGAAATATCATGGTTGATCCATCTCCTGCCACTGCTACGCACAGTCCAGTTATTTGTTTAAAAGCTCACTCAAAACATATATTTTTTACGTCTGCCTACTGATGACTTGTTCGTGTGTGTGTATGTGTGTGTGTGTGTGTGTGTGTGTGTGTGTGTGTGTGTGTCTGTGCGAAAGTGTAGCAAAGCGTTGCCGGCGGAAACGCTATACAACGCTCCCGCAGCTATTGATGCGGGTGCCTTGAAAGAGCTAATCGTCCAGAGCTAGGAAGTCAAAATTCAGTATGAATAACACGAAAACAAAATAACCCAACAACATTGGGAGAACGTCGGCCTCTACCAGCCTTCTTTAGCCAATGCTGACATGCGACAACCAAGTACGCAAAGGTCCTCGGGCCCGCGACGGCCGCAGTGGACCCGCGCACGCCTGTGCGCGGGCCCACTGCGGCCGTCGCGGGCCTGAGGACCGTTGCTTCAGTCTTCAATGAAAGGAAACGATACAGAGGCCAACAACCAAAGGGAAATAACAACACTGTGACAAAAACGAAAGGAAAGAGAACTGACCACGTTGGTTTCCAGCAGGAGTTTGGAGGTCCCGTTGTTGCCCATGATGATGAGCGTGAAGGAACCCTCGTCAAAGACCCAGTTGGGAATCTTCGTGAACTCGTACGTCTTAATAACATCATGTGTGGTTACATCAACACAAAATTAAAGTGGCCTTTTGCAGGGTAGGGTTTGATTACTAAAGTTCGCTGATATATGTACAACGGGTTTTCAATGCTGTCTTGCCTTTCTGAGACTGTTTTATCATTCTTTTCACCAACGTATAAAAACAAAACAAAACAACAACAACAACAAACAAAAACAAAAAGACCTTAATTATACAACATTTAAACTTTATTGTTTTAAACAAAAAAAATATGAGATATCACGATCTTTTGATTTACAACAATCATTCAGGTGTCTACAGCTGAACAAGGAACATTGCTACAAATTGGTCTCCGCAAAAGACCTAGATCCTCATGAGCCCTGCAGTCGCGGGGGGCTCATGAGGATTATGGCTGTTGTATTGGATTGCGTTATTTTTTTCGGCAGTAAATTGGTTAACACCGTCACCCTTATGACCGAAAGTCCACAAAGTTCACTGCAGTGTACCGAGGCCTGGGAGAGAAGTTCGATCCGCAGCAGGTGTTTTCATATCGATTTAAATGGGTCACTATGCACACTCTGGAGGAGTGTATGACAGTCAGGTAATCTGAGTACGCCGACACACGCCAGTTGTTTGTTACATTCAGACAAAAATTCCCATTTATTTGTGTTGGTTTGTTGTGGTTGGCTGGATGGCTTGGTTGGTTGATTTGTTCTGTTCGTTAAGGGGTTTTATGTTTGTTTGTATGTTTGTTTGTTTGGTTGGTTGGTTAGTTTGGTTAATCTGGTTGATATGGTTTGACTGTTTTGGTTGGTACGGTTTGGCTGTTTTGGCTTTTGTGGTTAGTATGTTTTGGTTGCTTTGGCTGTCGTGGTTGCTTGTATGGATAGTTGGCTGGCTGGCTGGTTAATTGATCAATAGTTTGGTTGGTCGCATGGATGATTCGTTGGCTGACTTTTCGTTTCTTTGTTTGCTTGTTTTTACTCGCTTTATTGTTTGTTTGTTTGTTTGCTCGACAAGAGAAAAGAGTAACAAAAAACATGAAAATAAATGGAAGGTTCTTTGAGTGGGTCACTGAAAAATGGGCCTTCAGGGCAGCCAGATTACGCACTAACTTTTGTTTGCACAGACTCGGGCAATGCGTTCCATAGACTAGAACTTTGGGCAGATTTGTTGACATGAATCTACAGTCTACAATCTGCGCAGATATGTACACATGCTCCTACAACACGTACAACATGCATACGCCATTAATAGTACATAACGCACGATGGATTAGATAATTCGAGGTCATCTCTAGCACCCTTTTTCCAGCACATCGTGCAAAAACACAAAAACACAAAACAAACGTTACCCGAGGTGTCTGCGGGCCGACGTCGCCTGCAGTCGGCCCGCGCACGGCTCTGCACGGGCCCACTTTGGCTGATGTCGGCCGAAGACGTTACCTTCTCCAGGCAATGCATGGTAAAGGCTAAAATTCGCTGATATAAATGGTTCTCTATGTTTGTCTTGCATTAAACTAATGCCCTACCCATCTTTTAATCCTACCCATCTTCACAATTCATGTGAGCAGGCACGCGTAAGAGAGGTATTCTTACTGCGTTTTCCTGACCTATCGAGACAACAGTAGAGCTGCTGTACCCACTGTTTGGAAAGATCTGGGAAGAGGAGGTGATGCCGGCTGACTGGAAGGAGGGGTACCTAATCAAGCTTCCCAAGAAAGGCGACCTCAGCAAGTGTTCCAACTACAGAGGAATCACCTTGCTATCAGTACCAGGAAAGGTCTTCAACAGGATCATCCTGGAGAGAATGAAGAGCTCTGTCGACCCCCAGCTGAGAGACCAGCAAGCAGGATTCAGGAAAAACCGATCATGTACAGACCAGATCGCCACTCTCCGCATCATCGTGGAACAGTCTCTGGAGTGAAGCTCCCCGCTGTACGTCAACTTCGTGGATTACGAGAAAGCATTTGACAGCGTGGACCGAGAGACTTCGTGGAAACTCCTACGACACTTCGGTGTACCCACAAAGCTCGTCTGCCTGATCAAGAGCAGCTACGATGGCATGACATGTCGCGTGATCCACGAAGGGCAGTTCACCAGGGAGCTCCAGGTCAGAACCGGTGTCAGGCAGGGGTGTTTGCTGTCTCCGTTCCTCTTCCTACTGGCCATAGACTGGGTCATAAAGAGGACCACAGAGCAGAGAAGAAGCGGAATACAGTGGACACTGTGGACACAGCTTGACGACCTCGATTTTGCAGATGACTTGGCTTTACTGTCCCACACTCATCAACAAATGCAGGACAAGACCACGAGGCTTGCTGACATCTCGTCCCAAGTGGGCCTCACCATCCACAAACAGAAAACAAAGACAATGAGGCTGGACGCAACCAGGGAAGAACCAGTCTTGCTTGCTGGCACCCCGTTGGAGGAGGTGGAGTCCTTCACCTATCTCAAGAGCATCATTGACAGAAAAGGTGGCACTGATGCAGATGTCAGAGCACGAATCGGTAAAGCCAGAGCAGCCTTTCTCCAGTTGAAAAAAAGTGTGGAGTTCCAGAGAGTTGTCACAACACACCAAAGTCCGGATTTTCAACTCCAATGTAAAAGCAGTTCTCCTATATGGAGCAGAGACTTGGAGGTTGACAAAAACCACAGTCAACAGAGTACAGATCTTCATAAACAGTTGCTTTAGAAGAATCTTGAAAATCCACTGGCCAGAGAAGATCAGCAACGTCAGACTCTGGGAGAGAACAGAGCAGATAACAGCAGAGAATGAAATTGGGCGAAGAAGATGGGGATGGATTGGTCACAGTCTGAGAAAGCCAGCTTCCAGTATCACTAGGCAGGCATTGTCATGGAACCCCCAGGGAAAGAGGAAAAGAGGCAGACCGAGAAACACCTGGCGTCGAGACCTCCAAGCAGACATCAAGAGACTGGGAACCACCTGGAATAAAATCGAAGGAGAAGAACAGGACAGGAGTCGCTGGATGTCTCTCGTCGACGGCCTATACCCTGGGAGGGGTGACAGGCGTAAGTAAGTAACACAGTGCTTGGAGTCCCTGTTATGTTAAAAACGTGTAGGAGTGGTGGCGCACAAATACCTGACAAAGGAGGAAGAAAATAAGGCCTAATATTAATTCTGTACTGTGTCCAAAGCTGTTCTGCTACCTGAAAGTGCGTCGCAACTTTGAAGCAAAGCATCACCGTTTGACGCTTGTCTTCCAGTCGACCCACTCGGGACCGGACGCAATCTTATTATGAATGCAGTACTGCTACTACCAATGTCGACTGATACAGCGCCTAATCACCACGATAGCGTCTAATCACCGGATATACGATAATTAAACACTGAGACACTTACTGAAACAGGCTCTCTCTCTCTCATATTAACGTTTACTCCGTGTGTGTGTGTGTGTGTGTGTGTGTGTGTGTGTGTGTGTGTGTGTGTGTGTGTGTGTGTGTGTGTGTGTGTGTGTGTGTGTGTGTGTGTGAGAGAGAGAGAAAGGACATGATTGAAAACAGGTATGTGGCCTAATCATTTATCCTTTGAAAATAAAGTTAAAATTTCATTTATTCTCTCTCTCTCTTTCTCTCTCTCTCTCTCTCTCTCTCTCTCTCTCTCTCTCTCTCTCTCTCTCTCTCTCTCTCTCTCTCTCTCTCTCTCTCTCTCTCTCTCTCTCTCTTGTATACTATACTGCCACACTTGCCCTGACAATGCCTTGTCTTGCTGGATGAGTATGTTCCTCGGAGTCCTTAACAAGCACGCGCCCCTCAGGGTAAAACGCGTTAAACATGCTACCATGCCGCCCTGGTTAACATTGGACATTAAAAATGCTATGTCGCTCAGACACAAACTTAGAAAAGAAAAACGCTTTGATGACTACAAAAAACAACGTAATCAAGTAAAATATCTGGTAAGGGCTGCAAAAAAAGCATTCTTCAATCAAATGATCTCAGAAAACCGTGACACAGCATCCATCTGGAGAGCACTAAATGCTATTACTAAAGGAAAAGCAGCCCCAGAAATACCATCTCATTTAACTTCAGACAAATTTAACAAGTATTTCCTATCAGCCGCTGAAAATATAGCCAATCGGCATCAAATATCAGTACGCAATATAGTATCTCAAGTCCTCTGAGATCTTTCAGCGAAGCAACAAATATAACACAAAAATTCGTAATTCCTAATATATCAATAGCAGAAATCGGTAAGTATATTTCTGACATGCCGAATAAGAAAAGTAGAGGGATTGATGATATTGATAACCAATCGCTAAAATTGTCGTTGCCTTACACAATACAATCCCTTACATACATTTTTAATCTGTGTATAAATAAAAGTTATTTTCCTACAGTCCTGAAGGAAGCAAAGGTAGTTCCGATCCCCAAAACTAAAAACCTTGAAGATATTCATAATTACCGACCGATCTCTTTGCTCTCAGCCTTGTCAAAGCCATTAGAGCGGCACATTCACAAGCATCTTCTTAATTTCCTTGAGAAGGGTAATTTACTAAACATTCATCAGTCCGGTTTTCGCCCGACCCATTCATGCCAGTCAGCACTCACACATATTGTAGATTGCTGACTAGAGTCAATTAATAAAAATTTAATGTCGGGAGCAGTTTTCCTAGATCTTAAAAAAGCTTTTCATCTTGTGGACCATGAGATTCTATTACATAAGCTTACAATATACCACATGGACGAAACTACAATAACTTTTCTCAGATCCTATTTGGAAGACCGAAAGCAAAAAGTATACGTCCATGGTCAGTACTCTATGCAAGGCCATGTTAAATTTGGAGTTCCTCAAGGATCAATTCTAGGACCCCTCCTATTTTTACTTTTCATAAATGACCTTCCTTTACATATTTCCGACCCTAACGTAAATTGTAATCTCTTTGCGGACGACACAAGCCTTCACGTTCCTGGTAAGAACAGTCATGATATTAGTCGTCGTTTACAATCCAGTCTTGACGAAGTTTCTGATTGGTGCTGTAAAAACCACATGGTACTACATCCTGATAAGACGAAGAGCATGTTAATCACCTCACGACAAAAACATCAACTTCACCCCCCTTCACTAACGCTCAGTCTTAATTGCCAACCTATTGAACAAGTTCATGAACGCAACTTCCTTGGAATATGTATAGATGAGCAGCTAAGTTGGGAGAAACATGTGACTAATATATGTAAGAAGATATCAAAAAATATATTTCTTTTATCACAATTGAGAAGTGTGAGTGACATAAATAAACGAAAAATGTTTTTTCATGCGCACATTAAATCTCATGTTGATTACATCTCCACTGTTTGGGATGGTAGCGGTGATGTGCATATCAAAAAACTAAATTCACTATACAAAAGAGCCATTAAAAATGTAGATATAAGACCCATTCCTACCGCTGTAAAACTGCAAAATCTCAAACTTCTTGGCCTTCGTCAACAACTCGTTTACAACAAGTGCATACTTATGTTTAAAATTCTCCACAAGAAAGCTCCACAGTATCTAACAGCTAAATTTACTCCACAACGACAGTGTGAAAGGTCCTCGAGGAACAGTACTCTTCGATTACCACTACCTCGCATTGACTTATTCAAATCAAGCCTAGCCTTTTCGGGACCACTTTTATGGAATTCACTTCCTCAACATTTAAAAACACTAACCCACTTTTCCTCCTTTAAAACAAAACTACACATATACCTGATGGAAACTGCTTAGATATATTATTTTTATCCTGTCATTCGGATGAAAGGTTATGTAAATGTATATATGTTAGTGCGTGCATTTACATGGCTGTAAAGGTGTGTGTATGTATGTTTGATTCTTAGTACTTTGTGCTTGTTTTTGTTGTGCTATGATTTTTTTTCCTGTGTAATTTGTGCTGAGGAGTGTTACTTCCTTTTTTGTATTTGTTTATTGCTACCTTAGTAGCATCATTTTCTGTACTGCGTGTGTCTGTACTTATTTAGTTATGTTTTTTGTTTGCGTTAATTTTTTGTTGTTGTTTGTTTGTCTTCATTATATTTCATGTTGTAGTACGTTAGAAACGGCAAGTTTGAAAAATGACGTATATTTGTATCTGTCAAAACTTCTACCGTTATGTAATAAAGTTTCATCATCATCATCATCATCTCTCTCTCTCTCTCTCTCTCTCTCTCTCTCTCTCTCTCTCTCTCTCTCTCTCTCTCTCTCTCTCTCTCTCTCTCTCTCTCCTCCCTCCCCTCTCACTCACTCACTCACTCTATGGGGATGCGGAAACTTCAAATGTCTGAAGCAGAGCGTGGTGGGCATGACACTGTACGCAGCTGGTCCAAATCTGATAAGTGTGGCGGCGTTTAACCCTTTGACTGTCGGTAGCCGATTTTTGTCGCGATGATTCTTTCAGGGCTTATCGCGACAAAATCCGCTCCCGACAGCCAAAGGGTTAATAGTTCACAATATCTCCTGAACAATTTTTTTAATGCTTTCCTTAGTATTTAGCCTTTGACAATAGAAACACGACAATAACTGTGGACAAAGACTAAAACATTAGATCTGCTGATAAACGTACAGAATGTCTGTTAGCAGAGGAGGGAATTTCTGGAGACAAAAATATGGCGTAAGTATTTCTTGTCTTTCCTTGAGAAAAGCAAACTTTGATATCTTTTGCAATTTCTCAGACAAACCTTTAAAAAAAATTTGAAAAGCTCTGTGTATGCGTAGCCAAGAAGAGCCTCTTTCAAATGAAATCAAGTGCGTCCGTTAACTTTGACCTAGCCACGAAAAATCTGGACAGAAGATATGCCACCATTTTGTAATCGGTGACAACATTGAGGAGTGGATTACTGTCGTCACAGAAAGGGAGAATACCTTCGGTACCTTTGACAGGAGGCAACGTGACGGTTTACAGGCAGATCATCGTCGGACACAGTTTCGATAACTGAACGTTGTGGAACCGTTCATGTACTTTTCTGGCACTTCGATGTATCAAATATCAAATTTATTTAGACCGTTTAGTACTAGCTGATGCAGACTGTGCTTGTGCAATCTTCGTTGATTCAACACCAAAAAGCAAGAGACGTAAATCCTCATGAACCGCCGCGAGGGCGACACGAGAGTTTATGTCGCATGCAGATACTGAGATAGCGTTTGCCTTCCCCCGGCAGTTAGGGGTTGAGCTAAAGACGTGCTGGAGCTGTATTGACTGTTCCAATTGCCGTGTAACTTGGTGCCATTACTGTTCTACCAATGTCTGACCCCTGCCAGAGGACATCAGTGAAATCTAACGGCCAGTTGTAGTCCTGGTGGCATCACTTCGGTAATACTTTACGTCAACAAGGGGACATTACTCCGCAATGAAGGCAGATCTGATGGTGCCGTTTTACGCAATATAAAGTTCAAAGCACGAACAACGATTGTGGCACGCATGGCTTGTTTATCTGTACCCTAATCATTGAAGAAATAAACTTTTCATATCAGTGCCTTTATTACAATAAAGCTGCACAAAATAGCTAACTTGATATCACTGATGAAGTCTGAATGTATTATATGAAGGACTTTTCTGCTCTCCTTCTTTGTACGTACGAGAGTTCCACCGACTCGTACCAAGAGCAGCACAAACCTCTGTTAAGTGTGCCTACTCACATGGGTTGTGAAAATAAGGATAGTAAAGCCTTTGTTGCATCAAGACGACATTGAGAACCCGCTGCTCTGTTGGATAAATCTTAGCAATGGAAGGCCGCCCTGGAGTAGATCGCTTTAAGTTAGTCCTTTTGTACAGTATTACTATAAGGAATACCAAAAACATTAGTACGTGAGTGTTAGGTGGTAGTCGTGGTCGAAGTATGATGCAATCAAACCAGACACGCTCCCGTAGGGTTCTTGTAGATAAACCTCACCCAGCTGCAACTCGTCACACGTGGCACAAGGTTGTAGACCACATTGGAGTAACAATTCCAACAGTACTTTATTCTCACGATACACTCTCAGCACAATGCATCCACACTTTGATGCACTATCTCTCACAAATGTATCCACACTTTGATACACTGTCTTCTACAATGCATCCACACTTTGTATAAGAGACACGGACCGTGTATCAATTTTGATACACTGTATCTCTCATACAAAGCACGCACATATTTCCTAACACCCTCTTTTATACTATTACAGATCATTTCCAGAACAATCCTGCAAATTACACAACTCAACAATCAGAAAAGAAAACGTAACCGAAACTCATTAATATTCATTAAAAAGAACACTCTAGATCTATCTACAATCTTCCACTAAATCTAGGTGCAGTACGTACATGTTACAAAATGTAGCTAACGTGTACTACAATGTTTGACGTCATGTTTGAGGTCATTAGAACGATCGCGCCTTTTCCAGAACCTTTCGGACGGACTTTGCAACAAGTTAGGAAATGTACAACATTCTAGCTACACAACAAATGTCGATCGCAATTCATGCAAAAGAAAACGAATCATACTAAAAAGGCACGTGATTCTGATCTAACATAACTCAACAGAACATCGGATCTGTCCTATGATCAACACACACATGCCCTAAAGGTCACGGTATACATTTAAATTGGGAAGTTCAGGCAGTAAGAGGTTCCGTGTTTTTAAAAATAATTTTTGCCTTGTTTGAAAATTTGCAGTTGGGCTGAATGTGGGAATTTGCTGGAAATTTGTGGTTAGCTGAGAGGAGACATGTTTGGTGCTTTGATTCATACCATCCTGAGCTTATCCAGTGGACATTTGTGGGCCTATGTTGAGTTGCCTTTGGCGTAGTGATTTGAGGGGCACGCTGATTTCAGCTGTGCTTGGGTGTGGGGTTGGTAAGGAACCAGTTTCATAGCCAAGAAATGAGACGGGTCATGTGCTGTTTTTTTTGGTATTTTATGCATGGCAAATGTGCAGCTGGTGGGCGGTAGTGCTTTTTAGGGAATTGAACAATTAGGGGATGACTGGGATTGACTAAGGCTAAGAGACTGGACAGTACGGAAACACCACTGTGGTCCGTGGCCTAAAAAGAATAACACAACGACAAACGTAAGATATTACTTCCCTTTTCTTGCACGAAGAGGGTCGCTTATCTATCGTTGTGTACTCAGACACTGATTTACTTTTAAAAAAATAGGAAGTTAAACCAAAAATAGGAAGTTAAACCAAAGAACACGCTGTCGTGACTTTCTCTTATACACACTCGTGACAAAATGCAAGTAAGCTACTCACAAACCAAATAGGTGAGGCTATTAGGGATGTATATGATCGTCTTGTATTACCTGCGTATTTTTCAGTGGGCTGGTATGACAGGACTGGGCAGGGAATCTAACCGTTTGTCTGGCTAGCGCTCAGTAATTCCCCTTGGTATGTGTGCCAGTAATTAAACACGAAGTAGGACAACACTTCGCAAAACACTAACAATGAATTTTAACCCCTTGGCTGCTACTGAACGATACCGTTCGGCGGAAGAAGTGTAGTTACGTAGTTAGATAGTGACGTATCCTGTTACGCGTCTCTTCGCTGAACGGTATCGTTAGTACCAGTCAAAGGGTTAAACAATAATACAAATGTACTGAGGGAAAGCAAAGGGGTGCGCACACCTATTTTATTAAACTGAACAAGAAAGACGAAGCAATTCCAGATTATACCATTATCAGTTGCTCAGGGCTAACAAGCCTGACACAGTATACAATGCAGGGGCGGATCTGGGGTAGGGGGTGGAGTTGCAGCGGTTCCCCCCACCCCCCCCACCCCCGAATTGTTTAAAATGTTATACAAGGTCCCCCCCTCCCCCCCCCCCTGATTTTTTCCTGCGATAGTGAGAGTCTTCACAGTAAGTAAGTAATTTCAGGAAAAAATGCAGATGAGACGAAAGGCGCGGCAGTGCTACATATCCTTCAACTGGTTTAATTAGATAATGAACAAAACGTCAGCATCAACAATAAGATGAGGATTTCATCCCAAAGTCTACCGTATTGTTTGGAGCTCACGTGCGTTTTTCTTTTAAGAACATTCAGAGTTGTTCATATTTTTAAGCTTATCCTTCTGATCCATTTCCCTCCTCTCTAAGCCAACCTCTGATCAACACACACGCCGGGGCACACAAATAAAGATGGACACACGGCGCTTCCCGCCATTAGTACGCCCTGTGGGCTGGAGTAGTGACAGGAAGAAGAAACATAGCACGAGCAGAAATGACGTCACTATAAACTTCACGTCATGGCATCGCTGGTCTCACCATGTTGTGTACACTGTGACGAATTTGATTTTCACGTCAGTCCGCCGAAAGGCACGCAGTCTCTTCCAGGGCTGACTGTTGTGTTCCACACAGCCTCTTTTAGGGCTGACTGTTTGATGGGAGTAAATAGTGGCTCCAAAACTTGCAAAAATGAATTAATTATTATTGAAAAGGTTGAAGAAGTACAACGCTGGAGTACGAACTCATTCAATATCTCCCTTTTATCTCTCTCTCTCTCTCTCTCTCTCTCTCTCTCTCTCTCTCTCTCTCTCTCTCTCTCTCTCCTCTCTCTCTTCTCTCTCTCTCTCTCTCTCTCTCTCTCTCTCAACCAGTGTGGCGCTCACCTTCCCTCTCATACGGAAAGACAGTCACTCAGTGCAGCACAAACCTTACCTCTCATTAATTATGAAATATGAATCTGACAATCTGGCAAACTGTTTAGTGTCCGACATTGAATATATAGTTTTTTTTAATCAAATAGCACTTTGGATTTAATTAGTGACATGAATTTTTTTCCTGTGAATGGTGACGATTATTATCTTCCTGCATTTTCCTTTCTTTCAAAACGGAGGAAATATACTCTTCTTGATATAGCGAAGCAGCCAGTGTGTGTATCGTATATTATACGGTCTCCGATCAGTGACTCATTTATTTCGCTTTTCAGAACGTAACCAAAACATTATTTCCCCTACGTGGGATGTGACGCTAAGAAGCCGGTTTAGATATTTGTATATATCGCAGATACGGTATACGTTCAGTGACTCATTCGCCTACAGCACGTAACGACCTATTATTTCCCCTGCGTGGGGTGTGACGTTGTCTGCAGCGAAAGCGATAGACTGAGCTGAGTTTTCAGCACTGTAGTTTCTCCTGGCTTTTGTTTAACTTTGTTAGAGTTCAAAAGTTTTCATTTGTTCATAATTGACTTTTGTAAACATTTTCCCCCCACGTGTTGCTTCATCATGCCTGCCTGTAGCCCACATGTACATCAGTGTTCGCTGAATAAGCATGATTTACGGATAGGGCACCTTAACGTTTATCATTTATACAACAAAGTGCCCGACGCCACTGTTTTACTTTCACAACCCCAACCCTTTCATATATTTGGATTTACTGAGTCTAGACTCAGGGAACATGTTAGTAACGCCTCGATCTCCATTCATAACTATGCTGTATTCCGTAGAGATGCATAATCCCCCGGTCATACCGGTATAGCTGTGTACATTCATAACTCTATCCGCCAGTACGTTACCCACCGCATGGATTTAGAGTCTTGTCACGTTGAAAGTTTATTTCTTGAACTGAAATGTGACAAATCTTCGCCCACACTAATTGGATTTATTTATCGCACCCCTTCAGCCACATTTTCATGGTATGATGATTTTGTCACCATGATGGATAAGGTGCAACAACGTCACAACAAAGATATACACCTTCTAGGCGATTTTAATATTGACCTGCTAAAGACTGGTAATGCGGCGTGGAATTGCACCACCTCATTATTTGGCCTGCAGCAGATGGTTCAGTCTCCCACTAGAGTTTCTTTGTCATCCGCCACATTGATTGACCACATCTCTACTACTAATGCACCTGCTGTCACAAACGTCCACGTGCCGAATGTAGCCATTAGTGATCACTTTCCTACTTGTTTTAATCTGTCAGTTAAACGTGATAAACCCCAGCACAAACACCACACTACAATCACATACAGGTCTTACACAAAGTTCAACAAAGATGACTTTCTTCATGACCTCTCAATCACGTCCTTTCACCTTATTTATAACACTAATGATTCCAATGAAGCCCTCTCGCTTTGGTACAAGCTATTTCTTTGGGTCCTCGATAAACATGCACCACTAAGGACTAAACGTGTTAAAGACCCTACCCTTCCG
>BTPG01000007.1:67109893-67152393 GCA_036245525.1 Semisulcospira habei
CACCGCAGCAAAACCACGCGTCACAACAAAAATCGATCGCAATTCTCCGTGCAAAAGAAAATGAATCCTACTAAAAAGGTACGTAATTCTTATCCAAAATAACTCAAATAAATATCGGTTCTTTCCAATGATTAACGCACACATGCTCTCAAAGACTAACACAACCACAAACGTAACAAGCGCCATCCGACCCATCTCTTATTTTTTTCAGTTTGCAAACTCTAATTTGTGATGTGATCCAATATGATGACGAATATGCCTGAATGATAATGATGACGAAACTAATAATAATATTATTATTATAGCATGGGTGGGACAGGAAAAAAAAGTTGAATCCTGAAGCGCGGTCTGGGGGCAGCAGAAGGCCCCACCCCCAAAATAACGAAAAAAAAAAAAGAGGCAATTTTTGAGATTCCGGAAATCCGGCTGTAGCCTGAAACGTCCCACCCATGTTATTGTCGTTATTATTATTTTCAGCTCTGCAGACGGCCCAGAGTGTTTGCCTGTATCGTCGTGGCGTCCACTGTGCCCTTGTTGCTGACAGTCAATATTTCATCTCCACCATGGACACATTGGCAACCGATAAGACAATCCTGGGCTTCGGCAACTCCTCGTTTCGAGGACATGCAAAAGACAGGTATACAAGAGGAGGTTCACCACGTTGTGTTTGTAAAGGTAAGCACGAAACAGGCCGTCAGTTGACTTGTTCATGATACCTGCAGAGTCTAACACTCTTTTCAACACATGATCCTGATAATATTAGTTATATCGCTGTGTGATTTGCTACAGTCTTCTTTTTAGGTCGAGCGTCTCATGTCAATCATCATCTCCCTCATCAGAGGTCACATGTCCTCGGCGCAGATCAGATTCGTCATTTAAAAATGTCCGCTGTTTTATACATCACACAGTTTTGCAATAATCTTTATTTAAAACAAAAAGCCGTGTGTGTGTGTGTTTGTGTGTGTGTGTGTGTGTGTGTGTGTGTGTGTGTGTGTGTGCGCGCGCGCGCGAGCGCGTGCAGTGTGGTGTGTACGTGTGTGTATGTGAGATGCAGGTCAGAATTAATTTAACTCATGCGAGACGTGCTGCATCCGGATATGCAGCTTTATGCAGCGTATCCGAATGCAGCACGTCTCGAGTGTTCAGAAACTTCTGGTGTTCGATGCACGTCTACTGTTCAATATGGCGCATTCAACAGGTGCACAAGGCGGCCAGCTCCACAGTTCAGAGCATCCTCCTGCGCTTTGCCATGGACCGGCAGCTCAACGTGCTTCTGCCACGATACGGAAACATCCTCAACAACTATGTCGCCACGCTGCCCCAAATCATCGAGCACCCACCGTCCCCGCCGTTTCTTTTCGACATTCTTTGCAACCACTTCATCTTCAACGAGACTGAACTCCGGCCGTACTTCCCCGCAGACACCAAGTATGTTGCCATCGTCCGTGAACCTTGGGAACTGATTCAGTCGGCCTACCATTACTTCAGGGACTTGGAACATTTCGAGTATCTTAAACGGTGTCCACGTTTCGAGGATTACGTGTCCAACCCACTGGTGTACGAGCCGAGCCAATCTGTCAGTTCGTTAACAATGAACAGAATGAGCATTGACTTGGGTGTGCCACTGGACCAACTGTGGAACATGTCCTATTCTCCTACATTCCTGCAGTATTTGAACAAAACGTTCCATCTAGTCCTCATCGCTGACAGATTCGACGAATCCATGGTGCTCTTAAAAAGGACGTTTAATTGGCGGACCAGAGACATGCTATACATTAGAATAAACCAGAACACCAACAGAGTACGCGGTCGTGAACAAAACATAACTACGGCGCTTCAAACAAGGCTGCTTCTTCTTAACCATCACGATGTAGCACTGTATAGACATTTCTTGGGTGTGTTTCAGAAAAAAGTGGATGCTCAGGGGCCAGACTTTAAACAAGAAGTTGAAAGTTACTCGACCATTTTGAACTATCTAGCAGCGTTTTGCAGTCTGACTCTTCAGAACGACACACTGACAGTTAATGCCACACAATGGAACGAGACATTCGACGTACACAAAGCTGACTGCGAACTCATGAACAGGACAGAGCTATCTCTGGTTGATCTGGCCAATAGACAACAGAAAATGCGTATGGAAAAACTGAAGAAACACACAGATATTCCGAAAATCATATACAGGTAAAAATACAAAAACAAAACAAAAAACACGCGTCTTTCGACTTAAATGGTTGATTAACCCAATAGGTAAAGGTCATGAGGCCGAAGTGGTACCGGACTAACATACGATATCGCTGTTTGTCCGGAATTATAATCCAGTATCAAAGTTTGTCCGGGCTTTTAATCCACGGTATTCGTCGAAAGAAGTACAAGTTTGACCTGCGTCTCATTTCCGATCAACTCCTATGAATCTAACATTGCGAGGCCTCGGACACGTTCTCCTGGGCTAGTCCGTTCATCCTACGGATCAGGGCCAAAATGTAGAAAGCAAACTAGCCATGCTGTCCCGAAGGTTACGCGCAGCTTTCTTTCTTTATAGTGATAGCCGAGGACCACATCATGTACATGTTTTCATGGCTTATACTCGTGCCGTTTTCGGGGGCAAGCATATCAGTTGAATGGAAGTGTGCTCAAGTTGTGGCGTCCTCCCCGACTGGGGCTACTTGTGGCGGCCTCCCCGACTGGGGCTACTTGTGGCGTCCTCCCCGAGTGGGTCTATCTGGGAAGTACTCCCGCAGCGTGCACATGACACAAACATAATGTACACATAGGAATATCGTTTGCATTGCAAAATGTCATGCTTATGCATTACTTTTCTTTACTCCCGCAAAGGATACAGAAGTCAGTTTTGACTTCTATGTATAAAATACGCCACTTCACTTGTTAGCGCGGGTACAACGATCGATGGGATCGCAAGAAATCAAAGCTGACAACCGTAAATTTTGCGGGAGCAAAGAAAAAGTAAAGAAAACTAAAGCAGAACCATGACGCTCAGTCACTGTTACTCATCAAAGATAGTATGATACACACTAGAAATCTAACCAATCACAAACTAGGAAAGCTATTTTGACCAATCGTGTATCAAGAACTATTAAGAGGCAAAGCAACAACAAAAAAAAAAAAAAAAAAAAAAAAACAACAACAAAGGGTTAATAAAAATAATTCTCAGGCGCAGCAACAGTAAGAGCTGCACCATCACGATTATTGATGTAAACAACATCCACTGTCCGAGTGATTTAAGTACACATCTTTATTCTTGAATACACGTGTAAACATCAACACAGACTTAATTCATTTTCTTTTTGTGTTAGATAATACATGTACAATACAAATTGAGACATTTGATTTACTTTCTCTCCCTCTCTCATGCATATACACACATTACTTATACTCTCTCTCTTTCCCTTGTACACATAGATGGTACACTGAATACAATAACACAAAGGTTAGTATTACAGAACACAACATACTTTTGTAACACAATAGTATACATTTATATAGTTACACTTATACAGACCCAACACATCATGTCATATAAGAAACCTACAGGCATACATGTATATGCTGAAATCACAAGTAAATGTATGATAAATTAAGTAGATATTTATGTATTTCGTCACATTCCCAGATACGCTTGTACTTTTTAAAACTTCCAATGCAATTCTATTTGTTCTCATTGTCTTTGGTCGTCTGTGACAAAAGTACATTTCCTCTGCATAAAACCCTGTCCTTTTGTCACAGACGGGTAAGCATACATTCTTAGATTTATTTGCTCATCTAAAGATACACCTGTACTTTTACAGACGGTCGATCATACCCTCTTCAATTTATTTGCTCATCTGAATTAAAATCTCCACTTCTGTCAAAGACAGACATTAAAACCATGTCAGATTCATTTGCTCATCTAAACGTAAACGTATACTTTTGTCACAGACGGCCGACAGTACCTTCACCCATCTTGATAGTCACGCATAACTTTGTAACATAAAACAGTCTGACGGGCATTGCTAGATATCTAGGCGTCAGTGGAGCAAGAGGCATCGATTTTCATGAGCCCCGTGCAACTGCGAGGATTCACGAAGATGTATGCCTCTTGCTTCGGGGTCCCAGCAAGTAAAGGAACCTCGGGCCGATGTCAACCGCTGTGGATCCGTGCACAGTCAGACCTGGGCCTTTGCTTGCTTGCGTTTTACTCGTGTTTCGGCAGTGAAATGTCGATTCGCTATAGTGTCCCGACCTCAGATTTTCAATTTTGTGTTCTGTGTGTGCGTGTGCGCGTGCGCGTGCGCATTGCACATACTCACTGTCCGCCTTTAGACAGATCGACATAGCACAAGGGATCGACTTGCCTATAGATTACATTGCAGTCCCTCATTGTCATCCTATCCCATGGCTCTCGTTTTTGACTGTTTTTAACCCATTTAGCCCCAACGCCCGACAGCAGGAGATGGACTGACCGTGATAATTCAAGGGTAGTGCTACATGAACTTGGCGCCTTCACGTTCCAAGCTCATCTGGCACTACCCTTGAATTATCATGGTTGACCCATCTCATGCCACTGGTACACAGACATTAGGTAACACCTGGAAAATTTGGGAAATGCGGCCGTGAAATTATATGGGTTAACAAAACTGCCACGTGAATGGAAAAGATAGCAAGTCCACCTGTGTGAAAAGCGAGATTTGCGCTGTAACACAATTACAATCTTGCCTTTTCACAAACATGGATTGTCTTTTGCCCTCACATAGAGCAGACAAGCTCTCGCCGACATTGCCGTAGAAGTCATGTGCCGTTATGTGATTATGGACCTTATACCAGCACACTTCTGCGTGACCCAGAGCATGTTAGTTCAGCTATCATGGTCGATCTGTCTCATCGCTCTGAATGATTTCTGACTGTCCTCAAGCGAAGCTCTCGCCCACGTTGTTGTAGAATCCATGCTTGCGTTTCATCTGTGTGTTCATCACCCATGAAATGTGGGACATCAACACGTCATCCATATTGTGGCCCTGAAACACACACACACACACACACACACACACACACACACACACACACACACACACACACACACACACACACACACACACACACACACACACACACACACACACCAATCACTGCCACTGGCCATAAACAAAATGTCTGATGCGAACCCATGGCTAAATGAAAGCCCCATGACTCATTCAAGGCGCTAAATAGATGCAAAAGTGTAGCAGCTACTGATGCGGGTGCCTTAAAAGAGCTAACAGTCCAGAGCTAGGAAAATTCAATATAACACCCCTATGATGATCTATGACTCTTGCAGTTGCGTGGTGTTTTAGTCTCCCCGATATGAAGAGGATAAATGTCTTGCTACAGTGAAAGTGATATCAGACAGCCGAAACATGCACATTTCTGTATACAAAATGTTTAATAGATCGAACATTTTGCTAATCATCACTGCTGTCATTCAATTGAGTCTACGATCCAACACGAATCAAATAGCTTACACGATCAACATCATCATCACTATCACGCATTTTAAAGCCTACAATACAAGGGACATAACACAGAAGCTATACTCAAAGAGAAATAATACAGAAGCCTTCAATAAAATATGATGAAAAAAACAAAACATTGTGAGAACGTCGGCCTCTACCAGCCTTCTTTAGCCAATGCTGACATGCGACAACCCAGTAAGCAAAGGTCCTCGGGCCCGCGACGGCCGCAGTGGACCCGCGCACGCCTGTGCGCGGGCCCACTGCGGCCGTCGCGGGCCCAAGGACTGTTGCTTCTTCTTCAATGAAAGGAAACGATACAAAGGCAACAACCAAAGGGAAATAACAACACTATGACAAACACGAAAGGAAAGCGAACTGACCACGTTGGTTTCCAGCAGGAGTTTGGAGGTTCCGTTGTTGCCCATGATGATGAGCGTGAAGGAACTCTCGTCAAAGGCCCAGTTGGGAATCTTCGTGAACTCGTATGTCTTCAGGACGTCCTGTGTGGTTACATCAACACAAAATAAAAGTGACCTATTCCAGGGCGGGGTTTGATCACTAAAGCTCGCTGACAACTCATTTTGATGGCTACAGCCAGCTGAATGATTGTCCTTATTAACAGCTGACAATTTTTGGTCAGTTTAAGACTTCTCTTGGGTGGACACCTACCTTTTAAGAACTTTTTTTTTCAGGTCAAACAAACGGTGGCAGGGCAAAACAGGTTCAACCGTATGCAACATCTGAACGTAACACATACATGTAAACACCAGCATAAAAAGAAATATAAACACTTGTCCTCACCTTTGTTTTCATATCCAAAATGTGCACACCTGACGTGTTGATGGCTAGCAGACAGTACTTTGGGAACGTCTTGATCACACGTTGCTGAAAATGTACACAGCAGGCAATGCTCCACTAGAAATATTCCCTGGTATAGGCCCTACATGTTAACCTTTTCCCTGCTACTGGACGCATATCTGGTTATGAAAGTGGTTTCTCGACCCATATTATTTTCTTTCCTCATTCAACAACCAAAAATCACAAGGAACATTCATACAAATTGGCTCAGCAAGAGACATAGATCCTCATGAGCAGTCTCTTGACCCTGCAGTCTCTATGTCTCTTGCAGTTGAATTGCGTTCTTCAATGTGTTGGCAGCGAAGGGGTTAACACTGTCACCTTAAACTATAATTTTACCTGAATTTTCAATAAACCCAACCCTAACTTTTCCGCCGCAAGAACCGCCTCGGCAAATGAATATTTTGGACATTCGTAAAGATGAGTTTTGTCCCCTCGGAAGTGGGAGGGTTGGTGTCCTTTAGAGTTCAGTTTCCCCGGGTAAACGTTTTAGTAAACCCTTACGCCTCCCACTGAGTGAGCTGCGAAAAGAATTACTATAAGTGAAATAGTTAATTTTATTTCTTATAGTCCATCCTAGGAGCAGGCAATTGTGGTGTATCCTCGGGTCAATTAAATGAATATTATACTTTAACCCCTTGACTGCTGCTGACGATACCGAAGGCGGGAAAAAAACCAGCGCGCGTTAACCGCCGAGCGGTACTGTCAGTGTCAGCCGAGGTTTTAAAAAACATTTTTTTTTAAAGTTTTTGCAAATCGCTAAGAGCAACGTGATTATAAAACAGACGGCTTCGCATGTAGGGTATGCGTTAATAAGTAGGTTACAACAGGTTAATAAGTAGACAGACAGATGAACTCATGATCTGACTGAGAACTGAGTGATTTTACAACAAAATATCTCCTTTGGAAACGAGGGCAAGGGGACGACTCCTAACCCTCAGATTCAATGCAAGATAAAGAGTAGGTACCCAATGCGCAAAAGGCCATCCACTATTTGCGCATTGGGTATGCATGGGCACCAATAAGGAAGCGCAGTGTGCCCTCACAAACCAAATATCCACGAAGGTCTCTGGTGTATGACGGCACAATTGTCCCCCTTTCTGGAGCCTACTTTCTACTACCTATTCGTGTCTCCTCTACAAATGCAATAAAGAAGAACGCACCTTGACTTCGAAGAAGACAGAACCGTACGTAGGCCATGTGACCGCCTCGCTCAGGAACCGTGACCTAGCCTCGTCCTGGCTCATGCCTTCTGACCTCTTGTAGTCCTGCTCCACAGCCTGTGCACAAAGAAAAGGCGAGTTTAAGTTATGTTTTCTAAAGCACTCTTCAAGCGGAACAGTCCTATCACACAATGTGTGATACAGCTTTAGCGTAGTACACAATATGTGATACGTTCTCGTGTGTAAACTGACGGCTACGTGCGCACAAAACTGTCCGGCCAATTCATTTACTGCACACTTCGGCGAAGCAAAAAAAAAAAAAAAAAAGAAGAGTTGCACACGAGAAACTTCCTGCTCCTGCATACTTTCTGCTCATGTACAATGATATCATTTTCAGTAAAGACTAACACTTAGGCGTCATGTATTGCGCTCGTAGGTCACCACGAACTTGTCTGGCATCGACCAATATCGACGTCACCCTACAAAACATAACATCACGACTGTGCAGAGCCATGATGGAGTCTGTGTTGCTGTCGAGGTGAGTGCAGAAAGCCAACACAAGCTGGAGTACTGCAAACAAAATAGGAGTGTAAGAAAGAGATTCTTACATCGGTGTTTCGATGACACTGTGTGTGTGTGTGTGTGTGTGTGTGTGCGCGCGCGCGTGCGTGTGCGTGCGTGCGTGCTTGCTTGCTTGCGTGCGTGCATGCGTGTAGGTGTGTGTGTGTGTGTGTGTGTGTATGTATGTGTGTGTGTGTGTGTGTGTGTGTGTGTGTGTGTGTGTGTGTGTGTGTGTGTGTGTGTGTGCAAAAAACCAACAAAAAACAACTAGAAATAAACATACCTTTTTCACTTCATCCAAAGACTGATGCTCTGGGAATCCCCTTGGTAGTATACTTGGAGCAATCTCACTGCAAAAGATATTAAAGGTAAGAGACCACCGGAGACAGGCACAAGAAAGTCACGAGAAGGATTCTAATGTTCCAGACTTATTTTCAGCTGGATGTTTAACTAATGCCCGACTTGCCGCATACGGATACGCGGCAAATGAAGTTAGAGTTTGAGACATGCCGCATTTATACGGCATGTCTCAAACTCTAACTTCATTTGCCGCGGGTCCATTTTACGCCTTTGAGTGGAAAAGCTGTATACAGCTTGGCCGTATTACACATGTGTGATACAGCCCTGCTGCTTGAAGGGCCATGTGTGCACAAAATTGTCTTGTAGAAAGTCTGATCAACAAAAAGGTACGGGCATACGCGATATTGAAACCAGACCTACGTTCAGCTCATGCGCAATGACATCATTTCATGGTGATGACTGGCATTCTGGCGTCATGTATTGCGCTATTACAGGAACATTTGTCTGGCATCCAAAATAGTTGACGTCACACAACAAAGTAAATTACGTCAAGATCTTTGCAAAGACACAATAGCGGCTGTGTTGTAACGAGGCGTGTGCCGAAAACCAACTCATTTTGGATTAGTTATGCAAAGAAAATGGTGAGTGAGAAATAAATTCTTACATCGGTGTTTAGGTGATACTAAGAATCTCACTCTCGTGGTCTTAAAATCTTATCCTACTCGCTTTCACTGGTGGGATAAGGTTTTAAAGCCGCTAGAGTCAGATTCTCAGTATCACCGAAACACCGATGATAGAATCTATACTGATGTATCACGTCTCGAATAATAACTTTGCTACCCGCATGGTATGATATCCATGTTTGAAGGTACATGTAACTTGACGCATGATATCCTTTCGTGCTAACTTCATCCATAGCATTTCCGTCTGTATGGTAACTTCATTTAACGCACTATATCCGTATACGGCACGTCTTTGAAGGCAACTTCACTTGACGCACGATATCCTTTCGTGATAACTTTATCTGGCGTGAGTAGGTGAAACTCTCTTAACTCATTCTACCCCAACACCGAAATCCAAAAATGTTGCCATTGTTCTCTGAAGACTGCATTGCAGTGCAGGACACATATCGACCATGATAGTTCAAGGGTGATGCCAGAATAGCTTGGCGCCCATAGGCGCCAAGCTATTCTGGCATCACCCTTGAACTATCATGGTCGATCCTTATCTTTATGTGGTGTGTCTGGGGTAGAATGAGTTAAGGAGAACATCAGAAACGTGTTTCATTTACGACATTCAAAGTTAAATTGTCCATTTTGTACAGCATTATTGTAAGACATTTACACAAGAGATAATTATTGCGAACTATTAACCCATTATTGGATGCTGTAAAGAAAAACAGAAATGGCCACACACGGAGACAGACGTGAAAAGAAAGAGACTGACCTGAAGTTAGCCAGCTGCCTGGCGTCGGATCCGAACCGTATCCTGTAGAGTAGGGCGGCCAAATGGACCACCTGCTCCGGGGTACACTTGTGGTATCCTCGCAGAAAGTTGGGTACCTCCTGCCGCACAACCATAACACATGAAAAGACTTATCCATTTATGCATTTTAGTCCCCTTCCCTGCCACTGTAATTACATTTGTGTTTCTGAAATCTTTGTTCATTCAAAGACCACAAGCCAAAACCGTCCAAGATACATGGAGACATATTGGTCTCAGCAAGAGGCAGAGATCCTCATGAACCCCCGCATTCGCGAGGGCTCATGAGAATCTTAGTCTCTTGCAGCTGGATCGTGTTCACTTTTTCTCGGCAAAGAGGTTAAAGTAGGACCAGCGCTTGTAAATAATTGTTAAAAGTGTTAGTAATTCGCGATGCTTCCTTTATACATGATCTTAATATCACTTCGAATAATACTCGACAAACCGGATAAATCAGCTTATGACGTCTGAGTGAAAAACTCTGCTGCATTTGCCTCCTCACATGGATTGTAAAAGGAAGGATATAAAATTGAGGTTGCGGGAAGACAGCATTGATAACCCGTTGGGTCTGCAATTTTTTGCCAAAAAAAAACACAAACACGCCTACCCTGGAGCACATCACTTAGTGAAGGAGTTAAAATCGTACCGACATCATAGACGATAATAAATACCTGAGGGAAGTGAAAACATTTGTCCGCCTCGGGGTCCTCCCCAGGGGTAACGCTGACCCAGATCTTCTTCAGCATCACCAGGGTAGGGGGTCCGATGGCTGTACCTGCTCCTGTTAATCCTGCAGCTATTCAGACAGACAGACATACAGACACACAGACACACACACACAAATAAGTAAGATCATGCAGTAGGGTGTACGTCAGTGTGTACGTTTTTTTCCTAACTGTTTCTTTGTGATTTTCTTTTCACTGTGCGCGCCTGGCAGTCACCTGTCTGCTCTGGATTACTGTAGCTTTGTAATTCGTCGAACACTACCACGGTCAAGTATTTCAATTCAGTCCCCATAAAATCTAAGCATAAATATACTGACGAGCAAAAGAAATGAGACATTTTTTTAATCATCCTTCCAAAATGTCGCCTTTCTTTTGCTCGCCAGTGTTCCGATGAATCCAAAAATATCGCATTTCATTTGCTCGTCAGTATATATTGTACAAGTTTACAGGTACGTTTTTATAATACAAACAAGTACCAAAGTACCATGCACTGCATTAATTTTATTGTCGATGGTTATCAGAACACCCATATGTGAGCAAGAAGTGATCTAGAGAAGCACAGAGAGAGAGAGAGAGAGAGAGAGAGAGAGAGAGAGAGAGAGAGAGAGAGAGAGAGAGAGAGAGAGAGAGAGAGAGAGAGAGAGAGAGAGAGAGAGAGAGACAGACAGACAGACAGACAGACAGACAGACAGACAGACAGACAGACAGACAGACAGAGACAGACAGACAGACAGATGCAGAGAACTGAACTGAAACTTACTTAAAAAGAAAGGAACGTAAACCTTTTTTCATACCTTTCCTTAATAGTAACATTATAACAATTTAAAAAATATAATGCATAATTTTTCAATTACACACATGCATACAAACAGAGTGTAAGAAAACGACGTGTGAGCAGTGAGGTCTGAAGTCTCAGACTAGAACTCTGCAGAGTCCATGTACAGTTACTCACTGCTGTTTCGTCTCTGTCTGAACCAGTAAGTCTCCGCTTGCGACAGGCAGTCAAAGTAGAAAGCTCGGTCGGGTAAACAATGCACTGAAGCCAAAGAAATCACAATTTGGATTTATAGTCGGAAAAAGCCCTTTATACACGTATAAAACAATCGCAGATTTACTGCAAGAAAACATGGTCTATCTGAGAACATGGACATGAGCCAGCAAGTGGCATAAACGTCTATTTCAGAGGGAGGCAATCCGAAAATTTTCTAACAGTTTCGTGCCCCTGACTGGCTTCGAGCGTCCATTGGTAATCCACCCCCATAAAATGCCATGCGAGTGCTATAAAGAAGGGTAGTTGACAAGACAACATGGATAACCCGTTTTATCGGCAAATGTTAGCAATTAGTGCCCGCCATGGAGCAGATCACTTTAATATATATCCCCTTTCTCCAGAATTATTGCAAGACACACTAAAAGCATTTTAACTCATTCAGCCCGACGCACGTATTTCCCAAATTTTGGAGGCGTCATCTAACGACTATGCACCTGTTGCAGGAGATGGATCGACCATAATAATTCAAGGGTAGTGCCAGATTAGCTTGGCGCCGACAGGCGCCAAGCTAATCTGGCACTACCCTTGAATTATCATGGTCGACGCATCTCCTGCTGTAGTGCGTCAGGGCTGAATGGATTAAGGAAGACATGCGAACTATTAACCCTTTACTGCCCTGAGCAGACACAATATATTGTTATGTATAGAGCAGGTCCCTTTAACAATGCTCAAAAGGCCATCGGGCAGATGTCGGCTTGATTGATTGATTGTACATTGCTTAACGTCCCGACAGCAACAAGGCTTTCTCAGGACGTGCCTGCACTGCTTGTGAAAAAAAATAAACAGAACATTGAATGTATGTCGCCAGCCGGTCAAATACATTAAATAAACCTAACACATGGGGCCTAAATAAAGCTAAGACCATTTAGCAACACACATCCAATATCAAGAGCTACAGGCAGTGCAGACAGTAGGGAGAGTTTTAAAAAGGCAAATACAGGTGAATGGACAAAGGGTAGACAGAAACAAATGCCCCAGAATAGAGAGAAAAACCCACCCTGTGGGGCTGACCAGGGTGACCCTGGGAACTAAAAAATACCTAACCCCACCCAAGTCCCCCAGGGCAGACCCGGGTGGGGTCAGATGTCGGCCGCCTTCGGCCCACGCACAGCCGCTCGCGGGGCAACGGCGGCCGACGTCGGCCCGACGGCCTTCGCGCAATAGGTACTGTCAATGACAAAAGACTTACTGCTGTCTCGACTGGACAGGAAGAGACTGTATTCCGTGGATGACGCCAAATGGAGACGCTGCTTCACTTCTCGTTTGATGTCCGAGATTCTCGTGCGGCTCGCCATCTCCATAGTCTACACGTTGAACACAAGTGACATTTTAAAACGTCATTCAGACCGAAAAGCGAAAAAAAAAAAAAAAAATACAATGAAAGTCCCAACAACGAAATAGTCTTAGAAAGGCCAAGTAAGTCGATGTATTTAATGTTCGAATTTTTTAAAAATAAAATTTAGTTAAAACCCGATAATCAAATAAATGTATATACTTTCCCTCTCTAAGCGTGTTTCTTTCTTTGTTCAACAGAGACATACACAGAGAAATGGACAAATGTGTTGTTGGGTGTTTTTCCCCATCATAGAGAAATGGAATACATGTACTATTTTCTTTCCGTGATGCCAGAAAGTCGCTGCTTACCACACTGAGAAAAAGAGGTACAAATAGTCCATTTCCTTACGTACGTTTATTCTGAAAAAAAACTAACCCTCTGGGTGCCGGTACCGGTTTTAGTCAGGAATCATCACGACTAAAACCGCTACCGACACCCAAAGGGTTAATACATTTGATGTACCGGTGCTTGTCCTTCCTATGCGTGTTTTTTTCTTCTTTGTTTGGAAATTCTTGTGGAAAGTGACAAGTGCGCTTGTCTCAACCAGGTTTTTGCACCACTACCCCCCTATATTCCCTGTCTGAAAGCAGACGAATTTTGACAGATCATCAAAGAAAAATAAATGGGATTCATTCGGGAGTGATCGGGGCGGGTGCGTACAAGCGGGCGACAGAGATAGAGACCAACCAGTGGCGTGCCGGTGGGCAGCATGAGTTGTACACGTGAGTTGGGCTGTCCTTTAGTCACCATCTCGTGCTCCAGCGCGTGTGGCGCGAACAGGCGACTTCCGCTCCTGCCCCACACACACACACACACACACACACACACACACACACACACACACACACACACACACACAGTAGTCTTGTCAGCTGTGGGTTGTTCTCATCATTAGACTCAGTACCCAGTAAGCAAAGGTCCTCGCGCCGATGACGGCCGCAGTGGGCCCAGCGTACGGCTGTGCGCGGGCCCCCTGCGGCCGTCATCGGCCCGAAGAGGTTTTGTCACTGGGGTAATGGTGTGCTGGTCTTAGATTTTTGGCCTTACGGCCGCTGGACTCAAAGACCACACCTAAGAACCCCTAATGAGAGAAACAGACCGACAGACACAGAGACGCGCTGTTCTGATCTCGTTCTCTCGAAGATTTTCCCATACGGACAATAACGTATTGCTTTACTTTGTGGACAACAAAGTATTATCGTACCTTTTCTCCAGCGCGATTTTCTCTACCGCTAGTTCTTTGTATATCTTGCAATAACGACCAACATAACTCCTTTCCCGCCGCTGTACGTACATTTTTGTTTCGGAAATCTTGTAGCAATCATCGCGACAAAAAGCGCTACCGACAGTCCAAGGGTTAAGAACTCACGTTTTCTGTGCAGTAAGCAGCTCCATGCAAACGCGTGCCTGTCTGTGTTTCGCTCCTTTCAGGAACCCCACAGTCTGGTCAAAGAGTTCTCCCATGGGCACCGCGATGGCGCACAGCAAGGTCATCAGGCACCAACCTCTGTCTTCACTCGATCTGATATGAAGGTTGATCACAGTGCATGAAACGAAAACGTTGAAGATGGAATACAAAAGAAATACAGAATACACTTTTTTTTAAGTAATAATAATAATAATAATACATAGTTTTTATATAGCGCCCTTCGCCATGAAGTAGACGAAAATGACACATCAAATCGGAAAAAAGACCGACCTGCAGAAGCGAGACGATACAAACTGCATGTACTGAATAGAAAGACGAGAGAACAAGTGAAACGACAGGAGAGCCTGTGCGTAGCAAACACCGTTTTTTTGCAGAAAACTTGGTCTTAAAGACAAGTGCTTTCTCAAGAGAAGTCTTGAAGGGCAAAACGTGTCACCTGTCATTAAAGACCATCATTCAGGTGGCTACATACGGTCCTTGGAGAAACCCAATCGGTTTCCTTGAATTTTTGTTGCAGTTGTGGATGACGATGATATTGTTAACGATGATTATGGTGACAGAGACGACAAAGATGATAATGATAATTTTGGCAAAAACACTAACCTGTCTGGATTGTTTGTAAGCTGCTTGATGATCTGACAGAAAATTTCTTCCCGGAGATATTTCTGTAACAAAAATTTTACTGACGTAATGAGTGTGCATCAGTTGACCATGAGCAAAAGAAATACTAAACATATACTTACGAGGGAAAAAAATGCGACATTTTTGTAATCATCAGAAACACTTTAGTGTTTCGATGATTCCGAAAAAGTCGCATTTCTTTTGCTGTTCAGTATATAATATGGATAAGGCGTAGTCAGCGTGAGGGGCAAAATACTTCACCGCAACTCGTGATCAGTTCACTGCTAAACGTAGCTGCCAGTAATCTAAATCAAAATGTCATTACTTGGAGACAACCTCTCAGTGATCTTTTCCTTTAAAAAAATTAATGATTTGAAATCAACAGTGGTTATTTGTTTCTCTAGTCCGGAGTTCCTGCTTATAGTTTTATGCGAAGTGTGCGAACATATTGATTTTCATACCAAAATGGAGACCGCCAATGCCCGAAAAATACCACACACAAAAAAGAAACACGCTTTGAATGCCAAAAATACTACACAACTGATTAAATTGTCATGTTTTAACACGAAACTTTAACCCGTTCAATGCCGAGAAAATTTGAAAGTCACCCAACTGCAAGAGGTATAGATCCTCATGAGCCCCCGCAGTTGCGGGGGCTCATGAGGATCTATGCCTCTTGATGACACCACTTTGAATCCACGTTCCTGGGACAGCTGGGGCTTTCTGGTGTTGAATCAACGAAGATTGCAGAAACACGGTCCGAGTCAGCTGGCACTGAACAGTGGAGTGACGCACCAATTAACGACTTCTAAGATCGATTTTTAACATTCTTCTTGGAAGGAGACAGATCGACTTTGACAGTTCAAGGTTGGTGCCAGAACAGCTTGGCGCCTACAGGCGCCAAGCTATCCTGGCACTACCCTTGAACTATCATGGTCTATCCACGACTTACAGACTTCCATCGGTCTGAGGAAATACTGGACAGAAGACGTAACCCGAGCTGTTAATACATCTAACACACACCACTACTGTAATCCTTGTGATATGGAGAGAAAACAAATGTCCGATCTTAATTCCGATTTAGCAAACACGCATGCAAGCGCACACAAACACACACTACTCACGTTCCGTCTTGCCGGTTCCAGGATCCACTCTTTGGCAAGCTCAGAATCCGTCACGTCCTGTTTGACTGCAAGGTCCTTCATGTATTGCTGGATAGCTGATATAGTTAAGGTCATCAACTGAGGTTGATTGACATTTTAAATCGCCAAACACATACGCACGCGCGCGCGTGCCTGCCTGCGTGCGTGCGTGCGTGCGTGCGTGTGTGTGCGTCTGTCTGTCTGTGTGTGACTACTGTGTGTGACTGTGTGAAAGCGGCAGCAGACATGGGTACATTCGATTGCGTGTACTGACGTGTATGCATGCATACGTATTGTGCTACGTGTTTTGTGCATTTGTGTGTGCATAATTATGCATCTGCTGTTCTCTCTTTCTCGTGATCACATTTAATTTTGTCTTTCACGTCATTCAGAATTTCTTTCTCCATATAGGATGACATCTTTTCTTCTTCTCATGTCCCCCCTGCCCCCCCCCCCCCTCCTCCCTCCCCCAGTTCTACGTCGTTTTCGTATCACCGGAGGAAGGATCTCAGATCCGAAACGTGTATTCGTGTTAAATGTGCTAGAAGGGTTTTCAGCCTCTGTTCTTAGTTGTTATTTTTTTTCAATAACACCTTTACTGTCCCACGAGGCGAAATTTGGGCTGCCTTTCCCGGGGAAGACGCGTCGCCGCAGTGCAGCAAAACCTGGCCTACGCCGTAATGTTTTAAAATTATTATTAGACCAATTTTGCTGGAGTACCCGTAGAGAAAAAATCGATGAGCGGCCCGAATGCCTGGAATTTTATCAAGGTAGTTTCCTTTTCAAGAAACCTCTGCGGCAATGTTTTTTACTTCGTTCTATAGCTTCACTACCCCCCTTTTTGACTCTTGCTGCCCACATTGATATTTGTGTGCCTTGGATGAAATGAGTGATTTGACGGTCTGCATTCAAAGACTTCCTTATCGCACACTGGTTATCTCCCTCGATTCGCTGCGCTGAACAGCGCAGCAAAACGAGAAAGACAACTTGTGTGTCTTGATATTTTTCTTCAACAGGCACCGAATTCTCTTGACCTCATGTTCAGCGTGCGTGGCTAAGCTGATGCGTGGAGGAATCGATCACCATCTCGCAGACAGCGATCGAATCGCGTGCTAGCAAGTGCCGATGGTAAGATAATGAAATCGAACGAAAGTTAGTATTTTACAACCATTCGCTGGAGGTAATTGGCTCATTATTTATGGTACACCACTGAAGGCGGAGAGTGGAGATAACGTGTGTACAAATAACGGCACAATGTTATATATTACACCAAATATTTTTGAACAGCAATCAAAAAGAAACGAAATGAAGAGCCAAGAAGAGTCTTCTCAGTGCTAACAAAACTCGCTCAGATGTCGCACTTGATAGGACAAAATTCCACGAGAAACATAACACTGGTGAACATTGGACTAGAAAACGAGAGTAATGCACAAGTTTGCCAGTCTATGAATTTAAAAAAAAATGAAAACAAAGAGAGAACATCGGTGACACATGACAAAAATACACCTACGACAAAAATAAATAGTGAAATAAAAATAAATAACCAAAATAAAAGGAAGAAGGCACGCCAGATGGTGTGTGAGAATTAGATTCACAATTAGAATGACTACTAAATAAATGAGTCAATATTCAATAAGCACAATATTCTGCAGAAAAAGTATTCAAATTTGTTTTATCTCTTGGGGTATATACGTGCGAAAGTTGTTATTTCAGATTAGCAATTCATGGCTCCGCGGACTGCAAATAAGCCGCATTTATTTGCTGCTGTCCTGTATTTGTATGCTTATGTAAGATGGGCTTACTTAATATACTGTGTGGTGATTACTGTATGTGTTCAGTGCGGGAATAAAACGTATCGTTTGATCTTGTAAAAAGGAGTATCTTTTGTATACGTGTTTAAACCTAAATGTGTGTGTGTGTGTGTTTGTGTGTGTGTTTATGTGTGTGTGTGTGTGTGTCTGTGTGTGCGCGTGCGACCGCGCATACACATGTGCTTTCGTGTATATAAATTCCCTAAGATCTTAGTCATTTATAAGCCTTTAACGTGCAAAAGATACCAGACACACACACACACACACACACACACACACACACACACACACACACACACACACACACACACACACGCGCGCGCGCGCGCGCGCGCGCATACACACACAAACACTTTACACAAACATGAATATACACACGCGACACACACCCCTATCCACACACACATACGTC
The DNA here is from genome assembly GCA_036245525.1 of Semisulcospira habei. Lineage (NCBI taxonomy): Eukaryota > Metazoa > Mollusca > Gastropoda > Semisulcospiridae > Semisulcospira > Semisulcospira habei. Next base: position 67,128,268 of record BTPG01000007.1, read on the forward strand.
TATGCATCCCCCCATCCCATCCCCGTCACACACATAGTTAACCCCCTTGAATGTACAACCACAAACATGCATGCACAAAGGGCCACCACCACCACCACCACCACCACTGCACAGCAGCCAAGGATACCTGAAAAGGCTCTGCAGGCCGGTCTCCGCAGTTCCTCCCTGTTGCACGTGCGCTTCAGGAGCGGTTTCTTCAAGGGGTCACGAGTAAACTGCCACATGGCTTCATTACGGTCACGCTTGAATGACGCCTTGTTCAGAAGCTTGGTCACAGCGTTCTCTGACACTGACCTGAAACAAATACAACAAAATATAACTCATTGGAGACGTGCTGCGTTCGGGAACGCGGTGAATGACGTTAGCGTTCGAGACATGCCGCATCTCATGCGGCGGCATGTTTCAAACGCTAACTTCATTCGCCGCTTATCAGTACACACTCTGAAAGGAATGAGTTAACGTCAGGTCAGCGCTCACACTAGGGTTTTCCATCGAAATGTAGTCCTACACAATCAAACTTCCATCCGGCTCGTCACGAAAATTTCATACAGTCGGTAACAACCTATTTTTTTTTAAAAAAAAGATCAAAAGGGAAGCACTGGGAATGATTAGTTAGTTGGTTATTTGGGTTTAACGCCGAGCAGACGACTAAGGCCATCTCACGGCGGACTGGGAATGGGGGTGGGCAGAGGGATAGGGCGTGAGGGGGTGGGGTTAGAGGAATACGCATGCGCGTGGATACTGGAGGAATACACATGCAAATGTATTTTGAAAAACCTTTACATGTATAACTGCAGGTACGTTACATCAATAAGATCAGGTATTCAAAAGTAACCATTACCTTGGCCTCCACAACAGGTATTTCTCAAATTCATTTTGAAATTTACTTCAACAGATAAACATTTTTTCTTTTTAAATAAAAAAAAATTAACAAATTGACAACAGGAAGGAAGTCTTGTCTCAATCGAAAGAAAGGAAAATAAAAAAAAAATGTCTTACAAAACATTGAAACTCTGAATATGTCATACATGAGGGTAACTTGTTAACCTCGTCTCTAACACATTGGTGTGACCGATAAGATTTTTTTCCAGTTTCACCGAGGATATATATACCACAGAAGTGACGTACCGGAAGTATTGTCGTGAGTACAGCTGCAGCGTGTGAGGTTTGAAGTCTATGTCGCACATCAAGGTCGTTGGGTCTTTCCTGAGCTGCATCATCACACGACCCTGCAGGAAACAATTGCCCTAGACATCACTGATTAGCTTTGCGACATACTTGATTTTAGGTAGAATTAGCCACTGTAACGATGTCCCTAGTATTAGTATTAGTATTCAACGTGAAGTTTATACCAACAAAAAACAAAAACTACAAGCGCACACACAAACACACTCCCCGTTGTTGCTATTGCTTTGTCGTATGTCTAAAATAAATGAAGTAAAATGAGCGACACAGAAACCCAAGCTTTCAAGAAACGTGACCAAAAAAACACAAAAACAACAAAAAAAAACCCCAAACAACTGGCAATGAAGAGGCAACGGCCTTCATAAGCGCCCGCACCTGCGGGGGCTTGTGATGGTGTTTGCATCTTGCAGATAGGTGGGTTTTCCACTTTTTCTCAGCAGTTAACCCCTCGACTGCGCGTGGACGCGGATTTCGCATCTGAAACCACTGCACACTGACCGACATTCACACAAAGAAGAACAGTACACAAATAAAATCTGACCAATCGTGGGCACAAAGAGCACAAACTAGCAAGAGAAATAAATCCTCATGAGCCCCCGCGACTGCGGGGGCTCATGAGGATATATGTCTCTTGCAGATGCGTAGCTTCTGCCTTGCCAACGGCAGTTAACTGGTTAAGGAGTAAACAAAATTAGACTAACTGATCAACAACAATCACAACAACAACAAAGGATAAAGAAAAATGGCGTACCAGCATGTCGGGCGTGGGTTCGTCGGTCACCGTCAAGATGTAAAGCATATCACGAGACAGCTCGCACTTGGCGGATGTTCTCTTGCACGTGCACTTTAGAATAGAGTCATCCAGTGTCTCTGAGAAAGGCTTGAGCATCACCGCCAGATCGCCACGCATGACTGTGGCACCACTTCCGCCATCTGCAACAGTCAAAAATTGTGATTGCATGATCATCGTACTAAAATCATGAAGTCACACACACACACACACACACACACACACACACACACACACACACACACACACACACACACACACACACACACACACACACACACACAGAGGCGTGTACAATGAAGGGAAATAACTGCATATGAAGGGATACAACTCAGGGGCGGATCTGGGATGGGGGGGGGGGAGGTTTCCAGTGGTTCCGGACCTCCACTCCCCCCCCCCCCCCAGACCCATTTAAAAAGAAAATGATATAACAAAGTAACTTTTTGGAGTGTTTGGACCCCCCCCCCACACACACACACACACATTACCTAACGTTAAAATTTCTTGGCGAGTTTACACCCCTCACCTCCCCCCTCCCGCCCCCGAGTCTTAACACGCACGAGCCTTCTCACCCGCTTTCGATTTTTCGGCCCCTGGAAGGAAGGTCTAGCGTCGGGGAGGCCTTTTGTATCGGGTTGAAGGTCCAAAAGAGAAAGTTGGACCACCCCCCCCCCCCCTCGAGGTAACTGATCCGCCCCTGTAACTCTTGTTAAGAACAAGGACAAAAATACAGTTTTCTCCTCATTCTATCGAAGCGTGTTCCTTCTTTCTTAGTAGATCCCTTGCCGTAAGTCAAGAAAGAAAAGGTTCCCTTCACCAGTCCTGAGACTGCGAGAGTTTCATTTTAATACAATGAAAATCATGCTTTTTCAGAAAAATGGACTTGCAGTCTTTAGCCTTTATACCGCAGGCTTTGCAATACTCTATTGTAGCCATTACACATCCATCAGTGTCTCCCTCCATTTTATGCCGGCTATTTCTCTATTGCAGGGTCTTATTTTGGACAGATGGTCTCGTGATGTTGGGCCTTACGCTTAACGTTGGGCTTTTCTGTTGTGATCCCCAGTAGCAAGATGTCTTCGGGCCTACGACGGCCGCAGTGGGCCCGCGTACAGTCGTGCGAGGGTCCACTGCGGCCGTCATGGGCCCGAGGACCTTTGCTTACTAAGATTATGTGATTTTGGACCTCACAACTTTAAGCCTAGTCCAAAAACACAGACCACTGCATATCTGTGCTCGTGCCCGTAGCAGTATATATCACCCATTTAATTACCCAGATTAGTCGTGTCCTGTGTGATGACAGCAAAACGTGACCTCATGCGCAGCCCGTGTATGAACGACGTCAGCATGGAGAAAAAGTCGTCTGCGTGTTGCGTGGTTATCATGTAGTCATCTCCCTTTAGCGTGCGTAACGTCGAAAATTGTCTGGAAAATTCAGAACTAAGCATGCACGGATAGAAAAACACATTTTCTTCTGTCGGAACGAAGGGACAAAATAAAGCGTTGTATTAATAAATTCTAAATCAAAATCAGGCCAACAGAAGGAGAAATTAACCAGCAAATAAATAAACACTCTCAGAAAGGGCAAAGTACAACACAAATTGTCTTGGACTTTTCCTTTATAAGCGTGATTATTTATTTGTTGGCAATTTCTTCGCACTTAACAAGCTTGGCAGTCATTGGTTTGCATTATGTGGACCAAAGACACGAACACAGAGGAGGTTCAAAAAAGGATAAATAGCCGTATGCGTCCTCTTAACAGTCGCATGGAAGTAACTGGGGATGTAAATGAGGCGCAAGAGGCAACCGGATTATCCGGCGGCTTCAAGCTGTTCTGGTGCTAGGCCTCCTCTTGCACTATCACGGTCGCTCCACATCGTATTGTAGTTAGTCAGGGGTGTACAGGTTAATACGTATTGCTGACCCCAGTAAGCACAGGTCTTCGGACCCAGGACGTCCAGGGCCCGCGCTGGGCTGTGCGCGGGCCCCGCCACTGCAGCCGTCGTGGGCCCGAAGACGTTTTGCTACTGGGGTCGTTATTGTGTTAAATACTGACGACACCAGGCATTTAACGTTAAACATGCTGCAATCTGCTCCCGAATATAGTCCACCACACGTTCACTCGACATTTACCTCCCCTTCGTGACGGCAGCCACCTCCCAGAACGCAATGTGCATGCGGATGGTGTCGCTGTCGTCGAGAATGTAGACGCCCTTGTTGTTGAGCGCCACCACCACCTTCGTCAAAGCCACGCCGGGTCCAATGACTTTCGGCGCGTCGTAGAAGCGTGAGAAGAGCAGGAACCATTTGTCTTTGGCGAAACTGACGATGTCCCGCTTCAGCGAGTCGTGGCTCGGCTTGTTCACTAGAAAGTTGTTCTGCAAGGACTCGCGCACCTGGTGAGGAAATCAATGCTTTAGCATTTCCCAGCACGCAAAAGGTCCTCTGGCCGTCAATAGCCGTGCACGGCCCGAGTGCAGCCGACGACGGCGAGATGGCCTATGTTAACTATGAGTGGTGATGATTTACGAGCCGAGACTTGACTTTGACACATAAGTTCTGGCTCCGAGGCTCTGCCGAGGAGCAAAATTGTGCGTCAAAAGCAAGCCTAGGTGATCTGGTAATCCAATACTGGGCACACACATAAAGGTTAAAGTAACTGGAAGATGTTGTTTTGAAGTTCGTCTTCTTGACAGATTCATTACGGTATGCACTCAGGCAATTTCAAACTTTCATCTGCCACTTTTGTACTACAGGTAGTATTTACAAAAACTTATTACATGTGCTTGTAAAAACGCGCCGCATGAAATTTTCTATGGGCCCCTTCACGTCACTAATGTAAAACCTGACCAGGATATTCATTCAGGATACTGTCATTTGCGGTAAACTGATTTAGGAATCCTTTCTACTGAAAGATAATCTAACCTTCTGTACATAATAGGCGGGCTCGTGTTTCTTGAGTGCGTCCTCGGTCAGCCAGCTGCGTACGAACATGTCCAGTTTCTCAAACTTGGTGTCGGCCGAATGCTCAATGAAGAACCGCTGGGCGGCCAGAAGGGTCAAGACTTCCTCCTGAAAAAAATAATACGCGAAATTAGCCCATTTAGCGAAGACGATCTACAACAGGAGATGGACTGACCATGATAATTAAAGGGTAGTGCTAAATGAGCTTGCGCCTTCACACGTTTACCTGGCACTACCCTTCAATTATCATGGTCCATCCATCTCCTGCAACTAGTAGAGTCTTTAGGTTACGCCTCCAAAATCTGGAAATGCGGCCGTGGGGTTAAATGGGTTAGGCGAGAAAATGAATTAGTTACAGTGTTCACGTTAACACTCTGGCTGTCGGTAACGCCTTTAGTCGAGGTGATCCTGCTGGAATCACCTCGACTAAAAGCGCTACCGACAGACAAACGGTTAAGTTAACTCTCGGTATGTTACCGTATTTTGAAGGTAAATACCAGAAAGCAAAGTAGCATCCGGCAGAGGAAACCGATTAGAAAAGAATTTTGATTGTGAAGGCGAAGGAAAATAGATAAAAAATACTGGATTCACAATGAAGTTGTGACGTAGATATGTGAACAAGTCCGTCACCCTCCCACCCCCTCCATCCCCGCATTGTTGATTTTTGCGAGGTCCCAGTGAAACATTCTACCATGTAGCCTGTCCTGTGAAGACGACTTTTCAACATTAAGTCAATTTTTGTTAAAAGCAAGATTTTTATTGTAATACAATGACAATCTTGCTTTCCACAAAACGGAATTAACTTATTTTGCCTTTCAAACAGGTTGTTGTCTGCGGATTACATACAGGAGATTAAGTGACCATGATATTACAAGGGTAGTGCTGAACAGCTTGGAATTGTGTTCAAGTTTTTCGTCAAGCTTTCTCGTTTAATTTTCTAATCTTTGAAACAAAATAAGTTCACTGGACACTTCTTAATCCAAAATGTCATGTGTACATTGAAGAGCATAACAGGAAACATTTTTTTAAAAATCACATTCTGCATCCAATAGATTTTCGAATTGAACAACTCACACCGCACAACCACCTCTCACCGCCCTGCTTGTTGATCCTGGGTATGTTGCCAGCCTACGAACGCAAAACAACAATAACAAGTTCCCACCTTTTCACACTTGTACTCGCCGAGGGCCACCCCGCGCATGACTTGCTGGTAAATGAGGTCAGTATTCACGACATCATCGTCCAGCACGTGCCAGGGAGTGAAGTACTCGCGTCGGAAAAACAGCCGCCAGAGGGAGCTGCTCTCGCGCATGCCCATTATCTTGGTATGCTGCTCGCACTCGGAAATGGCGTCCATTACGCGATGAAGCCCGTGTCCAAGGCAGGAGATCTGCGAAGGTTGGGGAAAGATGGTATAAGTAGAAAGAAAATGTAACCCCTTAACTGCCGGGGGCAACGTTACCCAGCTTGTCGGTCAGAGTGCGAAGTGGTTTCGGACGCGAAATCCGTGATCACTGCCAGCGAAGGGGTTAATAAACCCCTTCATCAAAGTATCCCGTACCGTCTGCGATAGCACTCCTCATATTACTCTGGGAGCACGCCGCAAGTACACATCCACTCAAGTGAGATGCTTAGCATCTCCTTTGAGTTGTGCTTCTGATGTACTTCCAGCGTTATCTGGTGAGTACTTCTGCAAACGGTACGTGGTACAGAGATAGTAATCAATGAAGTCTCCTTGGCACTTAACGACTACCAACAACGAAAGAAATCACGGCGGATTACCAGCTTACACCATGAGCATAGACAACACTCTAAACATCTACAAGAGGCATCGATCCTCATGAGCCCGGAGGGCTCATGAGGATCGATGCCTCTTGGAGATGTTGGAGTGTTGTCTGTCCGCTGTGAATTCGCTCTCGTTCGTTGTTGCGAGTCGTTCGTTGCAATCGAAACCTCTCTGTCAACAACAGTAACAAACGGAACAACCTGACGTCTTCTCCTGGACAAACCTTGGTGTGGAGTGTGATGTAGATGGAGTAGCCGTTAGAATCCAGCAGCCCGATCTTCTCCGCAATGTTCTGCACCAGCTCCTGAACTGTGGAGGCCGCGTCCACTTCACACAGTGTGCGGAATCCGTTCATGAACGTCACAGGCACCAGCAAGGGCTTATTGTTCTTGGCCGCCTGAAGCGAATCAAACAAAATGACCAAATCTCAGTTCACAGTCGACTTAGCTGATGACAACATCGGGCGTAGTACAAGTCGGAAGTAACTGCACCTTTTCAAGAAAGCGGGCTACTCAAAAATTATTCAGCTTATAAGCAACTTCACAGAAAATACCAAGAAAGAAAGAAGCACGCTTAAAACAGAGTATAACACAACACATTGTGTTGTACTTGTCCTTTCCAAGCGTCTCTCTTTCTTTGTTGAGATTTTCTTTGCATTTTACATGCCTGCCAGTGCCCTTTTTCGGTGCGTGTATGTGTGTGTGTGTGTGTGTGCGTGCGTGCGTGCGTGCGTGCGTGCGTGCGTGCGTGCGTGCGTATGTGTGTGTGTGTGGTACCTGAAATTCCAGCCAGCTGGGAGGGTAGCCCCTGGTACCGACGGAACACGTGCGTCTCAGGAGCCGGTCCACCTTCTGTGCGAACTCTGGTGGTCCCTCGTGCAAAAATCCCGTGAAACACGTCGAGAACTGAAGAGACAATGCACGATTTCTGTAAATCAGAATTAGGTCAAACGCGTTCTTCGGCAGAAATAGTCATTAAATCTATTTAGCTCCGAGGCACTACAGCGGGAGATGGATTGACCATGACAATTCAAGGGTAGTGCCAGATTAGTTTGGCGCTTTCAGTGTTTAATGCGCTTATTATTATTAATTATCAGGGTCAATCCAACTCGTGCAACCGGTACATAGCCGTTAACACCTCCAACATTTGGGTAATACGGTCGTGGGGCTCAATGGGTTAAAAGCCCGGACTAACATGCGATATCGTTTTTAACCCATTGTTTTCGTCGAAATTATATCCGTGCAGCTAGCCCACGTCTGCTTTCCGAACGTCAATTGTAAGTGCATATATAATACTATGGCAAATGACTGTTGATCGGTGGTGTTTTACTCCTGCATGGACAAGTACAAAATATAGCGTAGCAAAATTACAGAACTTTACATCCTACGTTGTATGTTGAACACACTGAAATTTAATTTCCCCAGTCGAAAGTTGTCCTCCATAAAAGCAATGAAAGCAGTCAGTACAGGCAACGCAGACACTGACAAACTATTTCGGCACCACTCTTGTACTATCATGGTCGACGGGATTCTCATGAGCTCTTTACCTTTTCTGAAGGGGCGAAGCTGCCCGCAAAGAGCGACAGAAGAACCCAACCCCGCACTCCACTGTTCCGAGAGGGGTTGTTGGTCAGTTGCTTGCACAGTTGGCAATACAACTCGTCTCTGTAACAAATGTCATTCATATATAGCCCTATCAGTGCCGAGAAAAGGTGAACGCAATCCAGCTGCAAGAGACACAGATCCTCACACGAGGATCTATGCATCTTGCTAACAGCACTTTGTATCCATGTTTTTTGGACGGCTTGGGCTCTATGACGTCAGCGTAACAAGATTTCAGAAACACAGTCTGCGCCCAGTTGGCACAAAGGGGCGCTAACATTAACTCATTCGCGGAGAGCTGCATCCGGATGCGCGGCATAAGCCGCGCATCCGGATACGGCTTTCCGCGAATGAGTTAATTGTTTCCACTCTGCATTTGAGCTTCACAAGCATTTACAATGGAAGTTGATGCGCTTTACAAGTAGACCTGCACTGAATTGGATTAAACCTGACTCCAGCTCTGAAGCAGTGACGCATTCCCATACCAACCTGAGTTCTGGCTTGTACACGCCGAGGCAGCAGATATATTGCACCTTTTCCAGCATGGAGTCACAACGCTCCGGCAGAAAGGGGACACCAGTCATGTCTGTCCCAATCGGATCCTTGAACTGACAAACGCCACAAACGCAATGGAAAATTTCGGTGAATCAGAGCTACGTCCGAATTCAGGGGCGGATCTGCGGGGGGAGGGGGTGGGGAGGGGTGGGGACGGGGACGGGGTGTGTGTGCTGGGGTTCCGCCACCCCCCCCCCCCAAAAAAAAAACAACAAAAAAAAAATCTTCAAAATGCTATAAAAGTCCCTTTTCGGGGTGTTTGGACCCCCCCCCCGCCCCCCCCCCCGCCCCCCCCCCCCGCCCCGTGTGATATCTTTCACACACACACACACACACACACACACACACACACACACACAGCATCCCCCCTAACCCCCCGTTTGATATTTTGGCGAGTGGTGAGAGTCTTTAACACGCACGCGCCTTCTCTTTATCCCTCCCCCTTTCCGCTTTTCGATTCTTCGGCCCATGGAAGCAAGGTGTAGTGAAGGTCCCAAAGACATAATTGGACCCCCTCCCCCGACGTAACTGATCGCCTCTGAAATTTGCAGATGTTTTACGCAAACGTTGGATTTTAGGCCCGGACAAACATGCAATATCGCATGCATATCACTTGTTTCCCCCGGCTTTTAATCTACTGTTTGCCTCGAACACGTGCGAATTTTGACCTATTTCTGATTTCCAAACAACCTGTATTGCTGTTGTAACGTTTTGTTAACAATGAGATAAACACACGTAAAGATAACATTTACAGGTGACGGGGAATATTATGGCGCGTCTGCCGGAAATATTAATATATCTGACAAAAAATATATCGTTATATTTGACAGTTGTTTTTTTTAATGCTATGTTCAAGGTGAAATGCAGACCAGCATGAAACAGACACGAAAACAACACACGAATAAAATCCACGGGAAGAAGGGGCGGGGAGGGTGGGGGGAGAGTTAGTTAGTAAAGGAAACTAAAGCAGAATCATTACACTTTGCAATGCACACACTATTTAAATACCCCACAAGTACAGTTCCATTCCCATGAAATGCTAAGCACTTCATCTGAACAGAAGTGTACTGTGTGATAAAGAGCATTATACAAGAAAAGTACCAGTTCTGAGTATCTGAGCTGTGCCTCCTCCACGTCTTTCTTGGTGTACTTGGTCTTGAAAGCCGCTCGAACTGTGCTGATCACTGGGGGCTGCTCCTAAAACAGTAAAAACATATACCGTTTGGCTGTCGGTAGCGGTTTATGTCGCGACTATTCCTGCAGGAATCATTAGTCACGACAAACACCGCTACCGACAGCCAAAGGGCTACATGTGATGTATATGACACAATCCACGCAGAGTTGAACATGGCAAGGGATAATGTGTTCTGAATATTCCAAGACGGCTTCAGAGAGTGTGGTGTGATAGTACAGTAAATTCTGAATGGATGGTTGTCACGTGACTTACCCCTGCCACTTGCAGCACATCAGCAGTGTCTCTGTCCGGCAGATCTCCCATGATCCTTAGAATCAGTACCCAAGACGCCAAAGAGGCCTGCATCACACGCATCACACTAAACTCACACGCTGAGAAGAATATTCTAAAAGCCAAACAGCGATCACGACAACAGCCAAGAAACAAAATGCCGCCAACCAACAATCCAATCAACCAACCAACCAAACAATCAATCAACAAACCAAGTCACTACTCCACTTTTCGGATAAAGCGTTATGGTCAGTCGGGTGTAAGAGATGGACCAAAAGACGTTCGTACAAATATTTTCCATGCGCAATAATCGACCTTAAGAACTGGATACATCTGATCACAAGGCGGTTCTTGCACCCACATCCATCTATAAATCCGAGTAACAAATTTGTATCAATAGTGTTACTTCTGTTATAATTCAGCCGCCTCACGTTTGTTTTAGGCCACCATTGTAAGTTAGTCTGCTTGAAGTGAACTTGACCGGTGTGATGAAGGTCAGCAAGAGGCATCGATCTTCATGAACTCCCGCTGACGAGGGGGCTCATGAGGATCTATGCATCTTGCATGTAACTGTAAGTGTTGCATTTTTTGGTCTACGTGTGCGTCTTCGTATGAAACTTGGATACTGTTCGCTGTGTTCGGTACTAAAAAGGTAACAGACACCCGAAGAAAAAAAAACCAACTTACCAGAACGTCTGCACGGTCGCTTTTCGCCAGAAGTGGCTGCGGCAAGGCAGCGCAACAATACGTGTACGTCGTTTTCATCTGGAAACGAGCTTTGGCGAACATTGCGAAACTGGACTGCGACCACACTTCAGAGTCATCACTTTCTGCGCTGACTGCGTCATTTCCGCCGTCGTCGGCAGGAGGTGTGACGTCCGAGCCGTCGTCATGATTGGAGGCTTCGGTCTGTCCATTCTCATCCGACTTCGGCGAATTGCTGCTGCTGGTGCGCTGTCCTTCCTCAATGTACGATTGCTGCAGAAGACACAAATACTGAAGATCCAAAGGGTAAAAGGAGTGTAACATTACCCCCCGAAATATCGCTACAGAGAAAAAGCAGAAGACACGCTACACTCTTTATTCACATTGATATGGCGAGTAATTGGGATTGTGGTGGGCAGAGATGGCCCAATTCGAGACGTGCCGCGTTCGGATACGCGGCATAAAGCCGCGTATCCGAATGCAGCACCTCTCGAATGAGTTAAGTTGCTAAAACATGCCATCCGAAAGTTAACCCTAGTTCAACCTGTTGTAGACCGAGAAGACCACACTCTGATCTGGGATGATGGATGATTTTAAAGTGTTAAGTGCGGGAATAGAAGAAGAAGATGATCTTGTGGTGTCTTTGATTCCAACCCCTTGACTGCTGCTGACGACATCGCTCGGCGGAAAAGACGCGCAACAACGGTGATAACAACGGCAATAAAATAAAGAATACCAGCAGCGCGGATGTAAATGAAGTTGACATGATAATGTATAGAGGAAAGATTGAACTAAAACAAAGGGACTTTACTTAGCTTACGTTTTGTTTTCAAACTGCATATACATTAGCCATGAGTACAGATTAAAAGGGTCTAAAACACTTTCAATTCATCACGTTTAATCTACAAACAGTATGTCATGTCTTGGGCAGCCTTTATCCCAAGTTAGATAGTAACTCTGTCGATGAAAGAAAGTCCTGTTTTGTGAAAAGCGTGATTTTCATTGCAAAATAATGAAAATCTTACTTTTCTTTAAAACAATGGACTTATTGTCGTTTGCGTTCACAAGGCAGATGATTCACAGCAAGTAACGATTGAATATAAATATGGTCTCTCCTAAATCACGCATGAAAGAACTTTTTTTTACATTCACTTGTAATGGTAGTCGTGACATATATAACTGTATTCACGTTAACCTCAGACGAAAAAAATGCCCTCTTTCAAGTAACGCTAAGTTCAATCAACACACGACAACCAGGTTTAGTACCAACAGCGAGCAGGTTCAACTACCTATTGTCGTAGACTACTCCAGAAAAAGAAAATGTTCTTCTGCAAATACGGTCGGTCATACATCGATACACATGACTGGAGGACAAAAAAATATCGAACAGCCAACAGCTGAATGGGCGTTTCACGCTGATTTGATTTCCCTTGTACTTTGCGTGAATTGAAACGGCCGCATGAAGTCAATTTTATGTGACACGAAAACTACGTCTACCCAGTAGCAAAACGTTTTCGGGCCCAAGACGGCCTTAGTGGGCCCGCGCACACCGGTGCGCGGACCCACTGCAGCCGTCGGGGGCCGCCCGATGACGTTTGCTTGTTGGGCACTACTTCACCTTTCATGAAGGGGGAAGGAAAATGCGAAGAAACATGATCAATCATTAATCCTTTGGCTGACTGTATCGCTTAGGAAAATGCGAAGAAACATGATCAATCATTAATCCTTTGGCTGACTGTATCGCTTTTTGTCTACCGTATTGAAAATACGACAGACCTTGAAATGGGGCTCGTCAGTGCGCATTCTGGAGCATGCACGTGACGTTTTTGGCGTGCGAGGCAGAAATTCTGGCAAAGAAGTAACAAGATAAAAATGACGTCACGTCTAGCTACGCAAACCTTGCTAGATAAAATCTTTTTTTGCGCCAAAGCGCGCGCGCGTGCGCGTGTGTGTGTGTGTGTGTGTGTGTGTGTGTGTGTGCGTGCGTGCGTGCGTGCGTGCGTGCGTGCGTGCATGCGTGTATGCGTGTATGCGTGTGTGTGTGTGTGTGTGTGTGTGTGTGTGTGTGTGTGTGTGTGTGTGACAGCGACTAGAGCCCGCGTTTGAGGACGGACAAGCTTTCAAATTTTAGGATGTTGTCCCTAAAAGAATAATCTCGAGAACTTCTTTTTTTCATTTTATTTTTTATTAAGATGCACATTAGCGAGAAAATGGCCGTTTCACAAAAACCGATTGATCCACACTGGAGTACGTAATTTTTCTTATTTTTACTAGATGTTTGCGTATAGCTAGATAAATGGGACATACTAAATGAGTTCGTTAACCAGCATTGTGCCTCTAGAACCTTTTGAGTGATAATTAAATATATTTTTGAAAAAAATTTTTTTTCACGTTTTGGGGATTAATTTCACGAATTATATGGGTTAATCGTAAAACAATTGAATCTTTCTTACGAAAAAAAGCAACAGTCTTCTAATTAATAATCGCATTATTTTTCGTATACGGTATTTACATAAGCCTACAGTGTGACTCGGCTGTCGGGTACGATTAGGTCAATTGTGACCTGTATGCCCTAGATGTGAAAATCAGACAATTTTCTGCACCACGTTGTTCGGAGTCATTTGTAAAACAGCTAACATAACTTTAATTTTTCTTTTACGAAAACTATCTTCTCATTAATACCCGCATGATTTTTCATAAACAGTGTTAGCATAAGCCTGCTGTTTGTCCCGGCCCTGATGTAGGATAGGTCAAATTGTGACCTGTAAGCCCTAGGCGTGAAAATCAGAAAGAAAATTGATCCTCTGATATGTTAGTACTGCGATGAGTGACGTATAACATCGAGTCGTCACGATAAACACGGCGTCGTGGGACTAATGGTGCCATGACGTAAAGCTTAAAGTGACGTCATTTTGTTGCCTGTGCTATTATTCTTTCTTAGAATAGCTATGCAACGCCAGACCACAGAGCTTACGAATGGCGGGAATCACCGTGTGTCCGTCTTTATTTCTGTGTGCCAGTGTTTGTGGATCAGAGGGTGGGTTAGAGTAGAAGGAGATAGATTCCTGTCGGTACACGATCCCACAGAGCGTACTAATGGCGGGAAGCGCCGTGTGTCCGTCTTTATTTGTGTGCGCCGACGTGTGTGTTGATCAGACTGAGGTTGGCGGCTTAGAGAGGAGGGAAATGGATCAGCATAACTCAAGCCTAAAAATACGAGCAACTCTGAATGTTCCTAAAAGATAAACGCGTGTGAGCTCCAAACCGACGGTAGACTTTGGGATGAAATCCTCATCTTGCAAAGGGCTAATATCTGGAGTAATAACATGGTGTAGAATATTGAATACCAATATGCGTTCCAATGTGTCCATAGTTCATTCATGTTTGGATTACTAACCAAAATAATTCTGTCCTATGAAGCCAAACGTCAGGTAGTCCACTTTTTCGAAGAGCAAGGTTTCACTGTAATGCAATGAAAACTGTGCTTTTCACAAAAATGGACTCGCTGCCTCTTGCCGTCACAGGACAGACTCGTCTAGTCGCTGTTTATGTCGTAATCTATGATGAACTACGAGAAGAATACTGGCTGCCTTGTCTAAACCTCTGGCTAGCGGTGGCGCTTTTTAAAGCCCCGTGATTGCCGAGAAAAATCCAACACCACCCAACTGCAAGAGACACAGATCCTCACGAGCCCCCGTACTGAGTTGCGGGGTCTCATGACTGAGGATCTATACCTCTTGCTGGGACCAATTTGTGTGGACGGTTGTGGATTTCGGTTGTTGACCCCCTGGTTCTGTTTACACCGATGCCGGCTGCAAAGCAAGGGGGGTTAACAGGACTGAATGATTCTTGTGACGTGATGCTCACCAGGCGTTCCAAACCTGTCCCTCTGCTAAGCGTTGTTCTGGTGAAAGCTTCCCTGTTGTTGGTACTGTCGGCTGCAGCGAGCGCAGGATGACCTCGGACCCGCTTTGCGCGTTTCTCGTCTTCAATGTGCGATAACTCAGACACGGAGTACGCGTCGTCAGCAATGTCCTCGCCAAACGCGGATGCAGGGGTTTGGGTGGCGGTGATAGCCACACTTTGAAGCCGGTCGCGAGACATGGCGCCTGGGGCCGCCTGTGAAAAGAAAGCGAATTCCATTCAGTATTTGTAAGAAAGCAGAAAACGTTGAGTCGTTAGACTGAAATCGCCCCATTACCTCCCCCCCCCCCCCCCCCCACACACACACACACCCACCCCAACCCTTCACGGCTTTCCCCTGAGTTTCGTGAACGATTTCTTTGCGTGTTTTTTTCTGTTTTTTTCTGGGTTTTTTTTTTTCCAGGTCTGTTAATTCGTCTGTGAGAAGGTCAGCCGCTATGCTAAAGTGCTTTAACTCATTCGAGACGAACTGCATCCGGATACGCGACTAAAGTCGCGTATCCGTATGCAGTTCGTCTCGAATGAGTTAATAAGATTTATTCCAACATCAGACTCATGTCCAAGACAGAAGGCCGAGCCCCATTACAGTAATGAAAGACAGTAGGCTGTGTCCCTTTGTAGTATGGGACAGGAATCAACGCGACAAAAACCGCTACCGTCACGCAAAGGGTTAAGTACCTCAAACTGTTATGTCAATGAGGCAAACGGTATAAATTCACATAAGCTCCTGCGACTGTAGGGGTCGATAGGATTGTATGTTCTTGTAGATGGAGTGGGCTGGATGAATTCACGGAATGTTTGAAGTCCGTGCAATTTAAAAAAAAAACCTGATTCTGAGAAAGGAATAATAGATCAGGCAGTTAGGTTGATTGTTCAGCCGATTCAGCCTGACCCGGCCACAGCAAGATGTGAACCATCCATGACAGTTCAAGGGTGGTGTCAGAATAGCTTGGCGCTGTTAAGCGCCAAGCTATTCTGACACCTCCCTTGAACATATCATGATCGATCCACCTCCTAAACTGTAATGAAGAGTTCACAGGCCAGCTCCAGAGATTTGTGAATTTGGAACCTGAGGGCTCCGTGTGTTACTTCCCTCGAGACGTGCTGCATCGGGATACGCGGCTTTATCGCCTTCCCTGCCACTATTTGTTGATTCAGCGACCAAAAAGCCAAAACCGTCCAAGAAACGTGGATACAAATTGGTCTCAGCAAGAGGCATAGATCCTCATAAGCCCCCGCAGTCGCGGGGGCTCGTGAGGATCTATGTCTCTTGCAGTTTGATTGTGTTTATATTTTCTTGGCAGTGAAGGCCATATGCCGCGTATCCGGATGCGGCAAGTCTTGAAGGAATTAGTTCTTAATTATCATTGAAACGATAATCAAATCTCCATATGAAGAAATCAAAGGATTTTGCAGTACCGCGTGTCTGGAGCATGCAGACAACAGCGATTCCTCAATAATTCACTAAAAGCAAA
Source organism: Semisulcospira habei (assembly GCA_036245525.1). Classification (NCBI taxonomy): domain Eukaryota; kingdom Metazoa; phylum Mollusca; class Gastropoda; family Semisulcospiridae; genus Semisulcospira; species Semisulcospira habei. The sequence continues at coordinate 67,144,718 of BTPG01000007.1, forward strand.
AACAAATTCGAAACAAAAGTATTGAAAACATTCCAAAACAACAATGTTGCCATCTGCAACACCACGCAGTTTTGTCTTTCACAAAGCTGACGTTTAGAAATTCATTGTACCATACTTGTCAGTGTACACAACAGGTAAAATTAGCATAATGTATTATTCATAACGGAGAACTTGTACGCATGTGACAAGTTTATAAGACAGAAAGTGCGACGATCTGTCAAGCTACCTTTCACAACACGGTGTACTTTAAACCTCATAATTCATCAGAAAAGACGTGTGGGCAAATTTTGTCTTTAAAATGCGCTATATACAACTTGATATATGTATCTGGGATGCCACTATGTGCTTTATATGCAACTGCCGCCAATTAAGCAAAAACTATCTTTCAAGTCCAAAAACGTGACTGCCAAGCGTGTGAAAAGCAAGAAAATAGCAAAGAAGGAAACACGCTTCAGAAAAACAAAAACAAAACAGTTTACTACACTGACGAAAAATCTGCGACATCAAACGAGACACTGAAACACTGCAGTGTTTCCGATGACTGGAAGGATGTCGCATTTCTATTGCTCTTCGGTACGCTGTTTGTCTTTTTTTTTTCTTAAGAATGTTTTTTCTTATAAATTTTCTTATAAACGACTGTCCCAAAAACGACATGACTGACTAACGTACTGTGTAAGCTGTGTTAAAATATATAGATTTTATTCTAAGATGACGCTACAACCACAATAATAATAAATTGATGACTGTGGTGAAGATGATAGTGGTGATGGTGGTTGTGGCTATAACAAATGCCCATCTGCAAAATGCACTTAACCATCTGTGCCTACGCAGTTTTTTTTTCTAAACAGAACACTGAAAATTGTCTCTTGCATAAGCGTGGATGTCTTAGCGCACTATACATTGTGCAACTATCAAACGACCATAATTACAAAAACAGCCATCCGGTTCCAACATTAAAAATAAAAACAAAATAAGTCACTCTTTACCGGGTAGGTGGTGTACAAGTCTTTCCAGGCCAACAACCAGCCCACCTCTCTGACCACAATACGGGTAGGGTTTACAAACGTCGAGCGGGTAAAACTACACGGTGGTCGGTTGGGGCGAGGCATCCTCTGTCCATGTTACAACACGAGACCAGGAAACAAAACCAGTACTAGTATGACGAAGGCGCCAAATCGAATAAAAGATGTAGTTTCTAGCAAACGTGTGCTACGTTTGAAAATAAAGTTCCAATCCTAATGAGCCCTGACACACTACAGCAAGACACAGATTCACCATCATAGTTCAAGGGTGGTGACAGAATAGCTTGGCGCCTACAGGCGCCAAGTTATTCTGGCACCACCCTTGAATTAGCATCGACAATTTTGCTGAACGTATATGTGGTCTTCAAAGGGTATTTCCAAAATGTCAGAATTTTGACCACACATGTCACAAACAACTTTCTGCTCCAATGATGTGTTTTGAACTGGTGGTTTCAGCGTCCACCAAAACCCCGCACAACATACCCGTTTATAGTCCTTCCAAAATACCAGTCTAAATAAATCAATTCATTCCAGTCCTGACTTCCTGTCTCTCTCTTAATCCATCGTCATTCCATATTGCTATATAAACTCTCGTCAGTCTTACTTACAGTCTTGTCCAACAAAGTTTGGTTTATTGTGAACCGTGTTCCATTCGGAAAACCCTTCAATTAAAAGGCTCTTCTTAGCATCATCTATGTTGACCAAAATTTCATATATCAAGTTTCGCGTGTCTGAAAGTGCCATATCATTTCTCTCTCACTCTTCAATAGGTAAGAGGCCCGCGCTCTAACTGGTTCGTTCAGATACCATTTCTCTGTCTTTCTTCCATTCACGCCGATCAGAGCTGGGGTAACTTGACGAATGTCGTATGATGAATCGTTTGGTTGACTCTTCGTCCGAAATTTCTGGAATGTTTGAGGACACTGCAGCAGCATCATTGGTCAACAGGTGACACAAGAAAGGAAGACAAAGTCAATCACTGATCCTCTCTCTCCGCTCTCTCTCTCTCTCTCTCTCTCTCTCTCTCTCTCTCTCTCTCTCTCTCTCTCTCTCTCTCTCTCTCTCTCTCTCTCTCTCTCTCTCTCTCTCTCTCTCTCAGAGCTATTCAACATGAAGGTATGGCGGAGAGTGGGTGGGTGTACTGTAACCCCTTGACTGCTACTGACAATACTGATAACGGTATCGTCAGTAGCATTCAAGGGGTTAAATTAACGCGATCAAAGATGTTAAGGAGTGGAAGGTACAAAGGGAGAAAAGGGAGAAATCATCTTGACCAGAATCAATTGATCGTCCTGTTTACAAAAGTTGTCCAAACAATCGCAGACGCAAACCCTGTATACCTCCTTCGACACAGGCGCGGCAAAGACTACAGAGAGGAACTCTGACAGCAACAGGCGCAGATTCTCATGAGCCTTTTACAGCTTGCAGGGGCTCATAACAATCTATGCCTCTTGCAGATAAAAGCAGATAGTGGGGAGGGGGGGAGGAGGGGGGGGGTGACCGCAAATACACGCGCCGACCAGACGTGAATGACTCCAGACTTGGAATACAACACACCGCACCTTGCTGCCCAGACTTGAGTCCACTTCAAGCTTTGTTTTCAAACACACCTCCTTTTGAATCCCCGTCTATGTGCAAGAAACACGGGTCCGCATCAGCCCCCGTAAGCTTCTGGGACTCTCAATAGCTGCGGAAGTGTCATATAGCGTTGCCGGAGGCAACGCTATATGACACTTTTGCAGCTATTGATGAGGGCGCCTTACATGAGTTCAGAAGTTTTGTATTTTGCTGGCAAAGATCATTTTATTTTCTCAAAATAAAATTCACCATATAAATCAGCAAAATATAAATCATGCTAAATTCTAAAAGTGTAGGAACGAGAAAATAAAACGAGAAAATACAGACTTGTATGTGCGCGGTATGGTCCTAAATAGGCCAGCAAAGAAAATAAAATAAACATATGTATGCTGGTCTTTTATTTTAGACCTTACGACCCTAGGCACAAGGTACAAAACCGCAGACCAGCACACGTGTTTATTTGTTATTCTTTTCTTTTCTTTCGCTGTATAATGGACACATTGTTCTTAACCTTCTTTGTTTTTTTCTTATCGTGCAGAATGGACACACAATTTTTACCATTTTTTTTCATGTAGAATGGACACACATTTTATATACTGTTCTTCTCAAACTTCTATAATTATTTTGTTCTTTTTTATTTACTTGAAGAAAGGACACCAACAACTAAGATGCTGGCCATCATCTGCATCTGTGCTGAGCGAAAATGAGGAGGTTGTGAAGGTAGAGCATTAAATGGCTTGTGTCCACTAACATTCTTGTCGAAAACAGTGTCGCCGCTGGTCAGCACCACAGGTGGGATTGGATACACAAGCCAAGCACAACAAAACCCATTCGAGACGTGCGGCATGTCTCCAATGAGTTAAAGTTTTTCAGCCATTGGGCTCCTTCCATCTGCAAAAAGCCCCTGCAAATGAGAATGTACGCTTTTTGATGGCTGGAATCGGTCTGATTTACTTCACCATTATTCCTAAGACGTATGTTGAATCGTTTGGTTTGACTTTTAATCTGGGTTTAATCTTGTGCTAAAGGTAACTTGAGACTGTTAACCCTTTAAATGGCAGCAGACGCAGACTGTCTGAACTCTTTGTTAGTTTAACACCAAAGAGCCTCCTGTGAGTGAGAGAGAAGACGCCGTCTCTGTAAGTTTGTATCTTCCAAAAAAGCCAACATTTGAGCAGAGGCATACGTAATCGCGTTAACAGGAAAACGAATTCATAAACGCCTCAACTCAGTTCGCTGAACCGTGAACGTGCCTTTTTCTTCACGCAGCGTGCGCTCATATACATGGGAGCGGGGTTTGCTAAGAAGTTATAGCTGCATATTCTGTAAAATGTATGACACCGTGCATACTAAACACACTTGAGACGTGCTGCATTCAGATACCCGGCCTTATGCCGGGTAGCCGGACGCGGCATGTCTTGAATGTGTTAACCGAACGAGACTTTACGAAAATACCGGAAAGGAAATAGCAGCCGGTACAAGGTACCAGAGGTTACAAATACAGAGGTTACGGAGACAGAGCTATGGAATATTGATAGAGTACCGGAAGTTATGGAGAAGAGAAATGCAAAAGTACTTCTTAGAAAGTCCCTTTCCTGCCTCCGTTGTTTGCGGTTTGCGGAGTCAGTAGCAAACTGAATCATAAATTGACATACTCGGTAACCTCTGGCCTGTTGAACACCGCCAAACCCCGCCTGTTTGATTTGTTTGTGTGTTTTTGTTGGAGTGAGCGACCGACTGCACATACAGTCATGGCGGGCCCCAACCCGGGCGTTATTTTTTTTATTCATAACGATGGACATACCGTCTGCCAAAAGATCTTTTGCAAACAGCGGTACAATGAGGCTTGTTTTCGAAAGGACTATGCAAATGCGGCCATCTTAGAGAAGTGGCCGCCTTACACACATGTAATACAGAAGGTGGAAGGCCATGAAACCAAACATAATATAAAGTCATCCCCAATTCAGAATTTATATGCTAGTTTATAAATACGATCACAGTTGTGCGATCGTGCGAACAATGCAAGGACAAAGCGTGTGATCTGTTTAAACTGTTGACTTCGCTAATTTAACTCATCGATACGCGGCTACTCACCAGTGAGTTAAACAAGGATGGTTTCACTCAGGCTGAGGAAACCATTTTAACCGATCTTTGCCAGAAAGTAGCACAGACTGGCACGAGCCCCTAAAGAATGACCCAGTGAGCGAAGGTCCTCGGACCCACGTCGGGTCCTCAGACCCACGACGGCCGCAGTGGGCCCGCGCACTGCCGTGCGCGGGCCCACTGCGGCCGTCGTGGGTCTGATTTTAATATGTATCAAATCTGCTCTGACTGCTCGTTAGTCATTACCTTGATCAGAGTTGATGGCACGCCTGCCCTGCAAGACAAAAGAAATCTAAGTCCATGTCTGTAAAAAGCGAGATTTAAAAAAAAATTGTATTACAGTGAAATCTCTTTTGACACAGACATGGACTGTCTGTTGACTTCACAGGGCAGAAGTATGCCTACTGAGCAGGCCTGACTTTCTTGACACTCGACACCTGAGTGAAACCTACATGGTCTGCTGCACCTTTTGTGCTCTTCTCTTCACCGTACGTGCCGGTTCCTCCCTTTTACTGAATTGTCGGTGTTCCGGTTTCACTCTGAGGGCTGTCCTGGTAATAAGCAGTGGTTCATTGTTTACGTCGTCTGAGTGGTTTTAAGAGGTACTTACACTACTTATACAGAATCAAAGTATAAATTATTCGCAGATGACCATGTGCGAGCTGCACTGAGGAAATGAAAAACAGCAAAAGACGTTGCATGGCTACGCACCTATTACTAAAGGTATCATGCAGCTCCTATCCCCCTCCTCTGTCTCTGTCTCTCCGTTTCTCCTGTCTCTGTCTCTGTCTCTCTCTCTCTCTCTCTCTCTCTCTCTCTCTCTCTCTCTCTCTCTCTCTCTCTCTCTCTCTCTCTCTCTCTCTCTCTCTCTCTCTCTCTCTCTCTCTCCCTCTCTCTCAGAGAGCTTCAATGATGCAATGAAGCTTTATTTATCAACGGATGAGGCACTGACATCGTCACAGACAGCCATTTTTCAAACCTGCCAAATAATTATACACGAGACTAAGTATATAAATGATTGTTTTCATCCCTGCGTCACACGACCAATCTCTTTAGCGCAAACTGTGCCACATGACCGAGCTACAAAAACCCTTGTAACCACAAATGGCGGACTTTCTGTAGCCCTCTTTCTGACGCATCTTGGATGCCAGTTTTGTTCTATAAAAGATCGCAAAACGATCTAAAGTACAAAGTTACTTAGTGTTGTTCGAAACAACAGGTACACTACTGGAGACGGCAATGTCATGAAAGATTTTAAAATACGTCATAAGTATATTATGTATAAATATATACTCCTTTGACGTCAGTCAAGTCTGGCGCGATCCAGGTCGGCAGATTTCTTCTTGATTTCTTTTACGAAAATAGTGGAGGAAGGAAAACAAATACGTTATTGGTAGCAGGGTCTTGCTGCACGGACCCTTGTAGGCCTTCGGGAGGTCAAAGGAACCATTTTACCCCTCAGCCCTTCGGCCTTCGGGGAACAATGTTTCCTTTGACCTTCCTCAGGTCTACAAGGGTCCGTGTAGCAAACCCCTGCGGCCAATAACTTATAACATCTGTATGAAATAAAAACATTGCTAGCTTAGGGAAATAAAGTCCCACGATGACCTCACACTTCTAAAGACACACACACACACACACACACACACACACACACACACACACACACACACACACACACACACCTAATTAATAACTGTGAGAAAACTTAATCAGATTTACAGGGCAGTATATATTTCACAACATAATGATACGACTGCTTCGATCTCGATCGATTGATCGAGAGAGATAGAGAGAGAGAGAAAGAGAGAGAGAGAGAGAGAGAGAGAGAGAGAGAGAGAGAGAGAGAGAGAGAGAGAGAGAGAGAGAGAGAGAGAGAGAGAGAGAGAGAGAGAGAGAGAGAACATTCCTTGTTCGACGTTGTTCAGTATGCCGTCGCTTGCAATGTGACCACTACCAACACACCTCTCAGTGTTGCACCTGGCAAACACCCAGACATCAAAACACCGCAAACCTCATCCAAACCTCCTGCACAATGCGAGAAGGAATATCAAATTTGTATTTGTTCTCCTAGCCCAACAATGGAATGTTGTTATACGCGGTGTAGGAGTGTCGCCATGCCAAGATGAAGAACCACAATGTCACTACAGAAGACAGCAGTACTAAGCTTTCTTCCGGGCCAGCATGCAATTCAAGCAAATCAGATTCTCTGAGGCAAACTTTAGACAAAACCACATTTTATTATTTCACATTATATTTGTCCCGACAATAGTTCTTTACAACACTCTTTTGACCTTGAAACCGTCTTACTCTAAACATGAAGGTCTATACCGCCACCTTGTCCGTGACTTTTACTCTGGGTCGTTGGCCTCGCAATAAATTTCACTGGCTGATTGCCCATCTGTGTTTTTTCTTTGCTGGTCGGCTGGTTTGAGGATAATTTCTTTTGCACTGTCCAAATCTCTAGTATCATCAGATGATACTTATTAACCAAATAATGTAAGTATAGTTTACCCCCGTTCTCTGCCAGCGGACGTTGCTTGTGTTTTTTAAATCAGTGTGATTTGTAAATTCAACGTTAACGATCCCCAGCCGTCAAAGTAACATAGATACAAAATGATTTTAGTAAGAGGCATATATCCTCATGAGCCCCCGTATATATGCGAGAGATAGATAGGAAACCAGATCACTGATGGTAAATGATATTGAAATGCACTCTGTGTAAAATTCTGAGGGATGGGGTGGAGCCTTTATGGGCGTTTTGTGATATCATCTTGATCGAATTGAAGTGAACAAAGCACAAGCGTCAACTCCGAACTCTCCGTCATTTGCGACGGCATTCACCCATCTGCAGGTACATCATTGCCCTAACTCACCATTCAGGTGACGCTCATTATGCATGAAAAAGAAAAGCGTGCTTCAATTCAAGAATCGTTTATGACTCGCCTCTTAAACGCCCTTACAGTGTTAGTT
>BTPG01000007.1:67157393-67179893 GCA_036245525.1 Semisulcospira habei
GGGGGGGGGTGGAACTCGCTGAAAATTCCACGTCAAAGATCCGGCTTCTATAGAATAATGGGTACAATGAGTATGGGTACAAAAGGGTTTCAGCAATAGGCGTAGATGCCCATGATCCCCCGCAGATGTGGGGGCTCATGAGGATAATTCAATGTCTCTTGCAGTTGGACTGTTGGCTTTTTCTCGGCAGTGAAGGGGTTAAGACAGGGAATGAGTGGACTTATGGCTGAATGGACAGATGCCTAGACGGGGCAACTGATAGATCATTTATGACCGACTGTATGGATAGCTGGATCGATGGACGGACGCACACACGGACGGAAGAATGAATGGATTAGATACCAGTAAGGAGTTCCAATGAACCTCAACAACACCCAGTAAATTAAAGTTTATTTTTTCACATTGGCTGGTCGGTCTCACAAACGAACGTAAAATTTGTGCACGCGGTATAAGGGATCTTTGCTTACTGAGTTACACTAACGAGAAATTGTTACTCAGAGAAGTGACTCAAGACCCAAGGCTGAAAGGAAAAGAGAAAGGGGTGGGTTGGGTTGTACATTGCTTAAAGTCCCGACAGTAACAAAACTTTCTCAGGACGTGTCTGCGCTGCTTGTGAAAAAAAAAATAAACAGAATATTGAATGTGTGTCGCCAGCCGGTCTAATACGCTAAATAAACCTAAGACCATTTAGCAACACACATCCAATATCAAGAGCTACAGGCAGCGCAGACAGTAGGGAGAGTTTAAAAAAAGAAAAATACAGGTGAATGGACCAAGGGTAGACAGAAACACATGCCCCAGAATAGAGGGGAAAACCCACTCTGTGGTACTGACCAGAGTGACCCTGGGAAATAAAAAGTAGTTAACGCCACCCAAGTCCTCCAGTGCAGAACCGGGGAAAAGAGAAAGGCGTGGTCTGTCATTCAAAACTTTGTAAGGAGTCGTAGGCTTAAAACCAAGTGACACCCTGAATCTGACAAATTACTTAGTATTAGTCAACAAGAGGCGCAGACTCAAATGAGCACCAGCGGCTGCAGGCGCAATGTGAATTCATACCACTTTCAGATGGACAGTAGTAGCTGTAGGGGTAAGGAGGGACTAAGGACAAGACTTTATTGTCACAAGGGCGCAAAGGAGAACATCAGGGGATCTCCAATGACAGCTTATTTAACCCTTTAAGTCACAACATATTACAACAAGACATACATACATGGGCTATGATGGTTCACGTGTGGTGCCGGAATAGTTTGGCGCCTCCAGGCGCCAAACTATTCTGGCAACACCCTTGAACTATCATGGCCGATGTGTGTCCTGAACTGCAATGCAAACCTCAGACCACAACTCGGAACATTGGAAACTGAGACGCTAGGGCTCAAAGTGTTAAACTTCATTCTTCCTTTCCTAAGAAACTCAAGGTTCTGCCTTCTACTTCTTCAAGTGCGAGTGTAAAGTTCAACAGCAAATCCTTTCCTCTTCAAGATCTAGCTCCTTACGAAGTGCTGCCGAGGCTGACAGAGATATATGCCGTTCTAGCAACAACTATCAGCCATACTCGACCTATTCACCTTGTATTCTTACGTTCATTACACAACTGTGTGTTTCTCTGTAGGATGAAACGATCGGGGTTCGCCGGGTAATGCCTGTGTACTTATCTCAAAGGATGATCTGTCTTTTCATACATGTTTTCACTTCGCTGTAAGGTTGCGCTAAAAAGTGTCACAAAAAGTACGCCACGCCCCAACCGCTCTACTATAAATATACTTTGTCACGCCCCCCGCCCCCCCCCCCCCCCTCCCCCTTACTGTTCTGCACAGTGTAAGAAAGAGAATGAGAGAGAGCGAGTTCAAGGGTGGTGCCAAAATAGCGTGGCGCCTAAGGCGCCAAGCTACTCTAGCACCACCCTTGAACTATCATGGTCGATCTGTCTCCCGCTGTTATGTAATATGTGGCGCCACTCTTTAACTATCATGGCCGATTTGTATCCTGAACTGAAATCTTCCGAGCCTGAGGACAACACCCAAACTTCGGAATGTACAAGTACAACTACATGAATCAGTGTGGTAAAGCACAGGCCTAACGCTACACTAGATATATGAATTCGGGCGGGGAAGGGGACTGAGGGGAGAGGGGTGGGGGGGTGGGGGTGGGGGGGGGGACTAAAAAGCTCGCTCTCTCTCTCTCTCCTCTCTCTCTCTCTCTCTCTCACACACACACACACACACACACACACACACACACACACACACACACGAACTACAACCATAAACAAAACTGCTCACGCACAAACAAAAACAAGATATATCTGCCCCACCCTAAGCATGTAATCTTCTTTACACGCTTCATAACAGAAATTTAAATTTCAGCCCCACCCAAGAACACCTTTCCCTTTTGGAGAATCTAGAGCGGAACCGGGTGGGTATGTGTTGCTCTGCCACAAGGAAGGTGATATCAAAGACCAAGAGGCACCTAACAGCAACGAAAGGAGGTAAAAGTAGTACTGACAAACGTATTGTAAGAAGACCAAAGTCACAGGATCCTACAGGAGAAAATATTTCCCACAGTAGACCCGCTGTAGATGATTTTTTTTTTAAATATTATTATTATTTTGTGTTCAGCTTGTTGTACCTGTGGGTCCACAAATGACTTGCGAATACGAGTATAACCCTATAAAACCATAAAAGCGAAACAATATGACAATGTCTTCTTGGTGTTGCCGGGTTTTTTAAAAATTGTTTTTGTTTGTTTGGTAGAGTTTTTGCTTGATTTTCTTTTTTTCTTGTTAGTATGTTTGCCCCCAAGCCATGCCGTGGTGTTATCGTTGCGTGTCCATGTGCGATATATCTGCATTTTGGTGTCGCATTTTTGTCAAGTGCCATAATACAGAACTTCACTGGCGTTATTTACCCATTCAGCCCCGGGACCCTGCAGCTGGAGATGGATTGATCAGGATAATTCAAGGGTAGTGCCAGATGAGCTTGGCGCCTTCCTGATCAATCCATCTCCTACAACTGGTACATAGTCATTAGGCGATACTTCCAAAATCTGAGAAATGGGACCGTGGAGCTAAAAGGGTTAGAGTCGAATTCAATTTTATCACGCGCCATATATCTTCTCCTTGCGTTTGTTTACGAATGCCCCGATGAATTCACGGGGAAAGGCCGGAGCGTATATTAATGCAAGCGGAGCTTCTTAGTGGCAGTGTTTGTTGTTGGCATGCTTCTGCGAAAATCAGACGAACGATGAACCAACGAGTATTGTACTGTAGTACACCGTTTATGACAGTACAGACATAATGGAAAGTAGGAAGCACCCACTGTCTATATTGAGTTGTGAAAGAAGAATCTAGCCTGTGTATTTAAAATTCATTCAGCCGTAACATTCCAAGAGGATATGCGTCGATCATGATAGTTCAAAAGTGGGTGACGGAATAGCTTGGCGCCTCTGGGCGCCACTCAAACTATTCTGACACCATCCTTGAACTATCATGGTCGCTCTATCTCTTGAACCGGTATGCAGTCCATAGAAGACTTACTCACAAACTTGGTATTTCGACCTCATGGCTCAGTATGTTAAAGTTACATTCTCCAGGCAATAAAGGGTTAATAGTTCATAATATCGACTGTGTACATGTTCTTGGTATGTCTTATAATAATGCTACACAACAATACCTCTGCATAAATAGCTACACGTCTTTCACAGGACAAAATTGAACCAATTCGGAACTGTCTGAAGGCCGACTACCGCCGTAACTGTTCAAAGATACACTTCTGTAACAGATGGTTACGAAACTATACACACAGGTCTAGTTATGGTTCATTTAGACACAGGACAATCCAATTCAGCACAAGTCTTTATATCAAGTAACCTGACAACGACTCCACTCCGTTCTATAACTACTACGCTTTCAGTACGTGAAACGCCCATAACTAGATTCACACGCTAACGGCAGAGCAGAATAAGTGCGATTACGCGTGTGCTTTTGCTGCGTGTCAAAACTGCTGTTAAAGTTCATTAAAAAATAATAGGTGTGTCGACAAGGCGTAACAAACACAGTTGGTGCTGACATGGGTCTTCAGATATATGCGTAATGGTACTTTAATGAACAAGTACAATCAAATATATTTCTATTCTTTCTCTTTGTTAGTAGGAGGTTTCCACACCCATGCAAAAGGGGCAGCAGAAAAACGCTGCTATGTGTGCAGACTTACAAGTAATGTCTAAAAAACGGGTAGAAAGGTCTCAGTTGAGGCGTTAAAAACGGGGGTAGAAAGGTCTCAGTTGAGGCGTTAACTCCTTCACTGCCGAGAAAACGTGAACGCGATCTAACTGCAAGAGGCATAGATCCTCATGAGCCCCCGCTGTCGCGGGGGTTCATGAGGATCTATGCCTCTTGCTGAACACCACTTTGTGTCCATGTTCTTTGGAATGTGACTTTTGGTCGTTCAACGCAGACAGATCTCAGAAACGTAATGTTTGTCCGTTGGCAGTGAAGGGGTTAACACCACATCAAGACCTGCCGGATCTGCGATTTTTAGCCACGAAACCCGCCCTGAAGCAGGTCGCTTTAAACGGTGAATCGTGACTGTGCAACTGTGTATTGTGATTGTAAGTAATAAACTGCACAATTCTGTAGATGAACTAACTTCCTAGTCAGGTTTCTGTACGTAACAGTATCTGAGGACCTCTCATACAGCTTTTCTGACACAATAAATTACCTCTTCTGTGTCTGTACTTTATACACACACCTACTGCACTGACAGTCTTTAATCCGCCCCATGCATACAGTGATCCTCAGCGGGGCCACTTTGTGTGGTATGGACTGTGTTTAGACGGCGTGACATTCCCTTACCTTTCCGCCCGAAGCCTGTGACATTTTCGTTGGGTCGTCCCTCTCCTTTCGTAGAATGATTCCTGCGTTAATCCAAATGACTCGTGAAATAAAGTCAGACCACACTCTTCTCCCCAGAAAAACAAATGTGATCTTACAGGTTGTCAAGCTGCGAACACAATCTGCAAAACAGGAAAAGGCAGCGAAACATGTATTCAGTTTAAGGTGTCAATGGTTCGTCCACATTTGACAGTAGCATTAGTGTGGGATTCAGTTACAATGACGTTCCTTTCCTTATTAGTTTCATTCCCAAAAGGATGTTGTTCGGAAACTCGGTGTAGGTCAAAACTGCACGCGTTACGATGAAAACAGTGGATGAAATGCCCGGACAAACATGCGATATCGCATGTTTGTCCGGGCTTTTCACCAACTGCTTTCGCCGAAACAACTGCAATTTTTACCTACTTCTGATTTCCGGAAATCGTATGTATTCGTGTGCAGTTTTTGTACGATTCTATTATTTAACCTGTGGAACACACTACCCTCTTTAAATTCGACTCCAGAGTTAGTAAATTTTCCGTTATGTCAAATACTTGCGAGCCATAAATCTGATTAAACATTTCCCTGTTCGCTGACACCAGAGACAAGAAACCTCATGCCTGTAACACAAATAAAGTCTAAACTTCCAATTGTGCTAAGAGGAAGAAAAAATACTTTGTGTTCGTATATAATAAAGCCAAAGGAAAAACACCTTGAAACCCAAGTGCCTGAACAAAACGTTTCCTCTTCAGAACAGCTTCATTGCGTGTATTGTTCTCTTCTAAACTGTTATAATCAAATGTTTAGTAACTGGACACATGTATAATTTTCTAATACACTATACACTGATTAGCTTTGTGACTGCACGCAAAGGGGGTATTATCGAACTTGTAATGACTGGTATTGAGCACTGAGCTGAGCGTTTCCGTGCTGAAAGGTGTTCAGATTATCTACTTGGATGCAATCCAAGACTGCCCAACTTTGTCAACAATCGATCGGGGGCACACAATCCTTCGCACACCCTCTTTTATCTACAAGACGCATAGATTTTCGTGATACCCATTTATCTGCATGAGGCATAGATTCTCATGAGCCCCTGCAACTGCAGGGGCTCATGAGAATCTATGTCTCTTGCTTGGAAGTGTTCCATCGGTCCATCCATCGTGACAAAAATACATTGAACATTTTTATCTGCATGACAGAGAGTTTCATAAAGCCCTTTTATCTGCTTGAGACACAGGTTCTCATGACCCCTGCAGTGGCAGTGGCTCGTGTGAATGTATACCTCTTGTTGGAAAGGTTCCCAGTTCAGTTCATGAACTCTTATCTTTGCCTGTGAGACCTCAAGATGTCATAAACGGTTGGACAGTGTTAGGACTGTGAAGCATGAGATTGTTCAGGCAAACTTTACTGTGGACAGAAGTCATTTATTGACATTTCTGGAACTGTGGGCACAAACTTAGCGGGCCAATACAAGGTCACCCAAATCAAGCTTGGCATACATGTATGTTTCTAGGGCATACATGCACTAGATTATATAGCCTGTGGATAGGGCACCACACACCTTTGATACAATAACAAAAGGTCTGCACATATGGTCGGACACAGAGTGGGGTGCCAGAAGTCCCGGCCCACTATTAAACTGGAAACATGTTCCGACTTTCAGGAAAACAATTCATCCCATTCAAATGTCCTAGACTTTCAATTTCATACCGGAAGAGCCTTTCGGGTCTCCCCCCCCCCCCCCTGGCTTCCCGGGGTGGGGCTGGGGTGTTCAGACCCTCCCCCACCCCTCTCCCTCAATCCCTCGCCCAATGAAATGTGCTAAAACTGTTGGCTTTCTGCTAAACCTGCATGAGGCCACTTTAACACATTCGAGACTTCGTGCATTCGGATATGCGGCTTTATGCCGCGAACCCGGATGCAGCACGTCTCGAATGTGAGCCGTGAACACATTCAGCCCTGACACAGTTAACAAAAGCAGATTAATAGATCCTGATCATTCAAGCGTGTCGCCGGAATAGCTTGGCGCCTTACGCTATTAACCCCTACCCTGCCACTATACGTACATTCCGCCGTGAGATGGCCTTAGTTGCCTGCTCGGCGTTAAACCCAAATAACTAACTAACTGTACGTATATTGTTTTCTTAAATATTTGTTCATTCAGTGACCAAAAGCCACAAGAAACATGGGTACAAATTGGTCTCAGCGCAAGGCCCACATAGATCCTCATTGAACCATCAATGGACAACCTGTCTCTTAAACTGATATGTAGTCTTTAGAAGACAATTCTAAATTTGGGATTTTTAACCTTGGGGCTCAGTGGTAAATGGTCCATGTAAGTCCAGCGACCACCCTTATCATAAATCACCTGTCACCACAGACCATCATTTAGGTGGGTACAGCCACCTAAATGATGGTCTTTAATGACAGGTGACTTTCTGTTCTTCGAGGCTTCTCTTGAGAGTGCCTGTTTTATGGCCACCTTTACCATCAAAACGGTGATTGCTCAAAACAGGTTCTACTGTACTTCGATGAAAATTATATCAGTTTAACCCTTTTTATCCTGATATCATTTGCTTGAAATAAATTTGACTATGACAGTTCAAGGGTGGTGCCAGAATAGCTTGGCGTCTCCGGCGCCAAGCTATTCTGGCACCACCCTTGAACTAAAATGCTTGATCTATTCTGCAATCAGTAATGCTGCCTTCATAGGACAATAGGCATTTTTAAAAATCAGACTCAGGATTTAATGAGTTAAATTAAGATACAGGTGACGACTCATGGGTTAGAAACAGGTGATTTTGGCTTGTGCAGGTTGCCTTCATGACTTTTTTGCTTATCGGTGTTTTCAGACTTATGAACACTATAACATATGGCACCTGAATTTTAGGACTGATCGCAAAACACTTCAGTTCCAGGCGCTATTCTCAAAAAATAATGTCCGATGGTGACAGTGATAGCAGCGATAAAAGAACAAAGAAAGCACTCAGTACTTACGCTTCAAGAGGTTGCTGTTCTGATCACTGTCTTCTGATTGTGCGCGTGGACTGAGTGGCCGATTTCAACGCGCCTGTGCTGCACGTTCAGACACACTATGCAGGAAGTATCCGAGGAAAGTTCAATCACACACTTTAAGCTGAGCCACACACAACGCTACATGAGTCTCTCCCAAGGCTTTACTCCAAGACTGCAACAAAATGCAGGTTTGTCAGTCTCCGCGACACACTTCATACACGGTCTTTCGCTTGTCCCGTTTTCGTGTTTATGCACCTCCCCCCTTGTCTGTCAACTACTGGCGGCTCAGTTCATGTATACAGCACGCGAAACTGGAGCCGCTAATCCAAATCCTGTCATCTGTGAGAGGCACAGAGTCTCATAGGCCCGTGCGGTTGCCTCACGGACAGCTGCTGGCTCAGCTAGGCTGATGAATACCTCACAAAACAATTCAGTCCCCAACCCCCGATCCAATTCTGTATATCTACAAGAGACATTGATTCGCATGTGCCCCTGCAGTCGCAGGGGCTCATGCGAATCTATGCCTCATGTTGGCCGATATCGGTGCAACTTGAGTCGACGCGCAAAACGAGGGTGTTACTAGGGTTACAACTGTTATGCTCAAAACATAAAAGCCCAGAACGGTCACGGTCCAGAGAATTGCCACAGTAGTTCACGCGATATCGATCTATTTCAAGCGATCGAACTGCGACCAGCACACCTGTATAGAATGAAACCTAATGATATCTGCGTGAACTGGCAAGGCAAGCCCCGTAATGTGAACCGAAATCAATGTGATAACATGATTCCTTGACATTTCGGTTCGTACCCATTTCCGACAAAAGTACAACTGAAGCCAAGGAACTAACTATCAGTCAAAACGCATCATCACTGTAATATTTCATCGCTAAAGGAGCAAGTGGCATGTTTTAAGTATGCTTAAAATAACACAAAAGAAATGATTGAATTGCTAGTTGATTGTAGTTTGTTGTTATGGTTGTCACAAAATGCAGAGCAAGCGTCATTTCACAGCAGAGCTGATTGTTGGTTGGTTGTACATTGCTTAACGTCCCGACAGCAACAAGACTTTCTCAGGACGTGCCTGCACTGCTGGTGAAAAAAAAACCCAACTAAACAGAATATTGAATGTATGTCGCCAGCTGGTCTAATACGCTAAATAAACCTAAGACCATTTAGCAACACACATCCAATATCAAGAGCTACAGGCAGCGCAGACATTAGGGAGAGTTTAAAAAAGGAAAATACAGGTGAATGGACCAAGGGTAGACAGAAACACATGCCCCAGAATAGAGGGGAAACCCCACCCAGTGGGGCTGACCAGGGTGACCCTGGGAACTAAAAAGTAGTTAACCCACCCAAGTCCCCCAAGAGCTGATTGTGAGTGTTGTCGTAAACAAATACCCCTTGTCCTTTTGGTTGAGATCACCAGGTAGTTTCAATTGTCAGAGTAGCAGCACTGGTCCTACACAACATGAGATAAGTTCAGTTCCTAAAATATTTCTGCTTTATATAACTAAAATGTCTTGAGACCACTGTTGAAGTGACTTACTCATGGCTGTAAAGGGTCAGATCAATAGACTGTTTTTTTTTTTTTTTTTTGTTTTTTTTTTTTTTTTTTTTTTAATAATATATAGCTATTCTTTGTATGTCATACAATAATGCTGGCCAAGAAGGCTAACTTACATTACGAAGTCTGAATGTAGTAAAATGAAAGACTTTTCTGCTCTTCTCCTCCTGTGTACTGACAGGAGAGCTTCTTAAGTTATGCTCAAAAGGCACTGAAAAACCTCTGGTACTTGTGCCTACTCACATGGGTTGTGAAAAGATGGACAGAAATGTCTTATATAAGGAAAGACAACATAGATAACCTGTTGTATCAGTGAATTCTATCAATCAAAGCACTCCAAGGAAAAGATTGCTTTAAGGAACTCCATCAATTATCAGGAATAATATTAGAACTGTATCCCACGGTATCTGTGCAAAACGTGCACAAATGCCGTGAGATACAACTTAATGGAACCGCTGAAACACTGAGGATGAAGAAATGTGGCATGGTGTGCTGGAACTTTTCAATGTAAAATAAAGTGCTAGCCGATATATCATGGAACAGCTTAGTCACCGTGTAAATCGTATCAGCCGCGGAATGCGGCATTGCCACCGATCAAAACCCTTTACGGTAGTGGGGACAGGCTAGACAGCACGCAGAAGGTAGACCCTATTATGGAAGGTGGGGGATAATCGGGGCAAAGTGAGGCGCGCGCGTGTGTGTGAATGTGTGTGCGTGTGTGTGTGTGTGTGTGGGGGGGGGGGGGGGGTTCGGGGGGGGGGGGGGCTTGTGGCGTGGGGGGGGGGGGTGTCCTTAGCGGGGCGAGGGGGGGGGGGGGTAACCGTACTATGGCCAAGGCGGGACAGGTTTATTTTAGCACTGGAGCGACTGCAGGGGAGAAAGGGATCATCGATTGTAAGAGTTAGTTTCTATTATCTAGCTTCCTTCATCTGCAAGAGACAGATTCTCATGAGCGCCTATTCAGTCGCAGGGACTCATGAGATTCTATGTCTCTTGCGAACTAAGGTGTGACACGTTAGTTTAGCTCTGGAAATGTAGGTGGTAGAAAAAAGTTATCATTGGCTGTTTGAAGTCAGTCAATTTCTGGTCATCTGCAAGAGAGATAGATTCCCATGAGTCCCTGCTTTAGCACTGGCGCATGAAAATATATGACTCCTGACCAAGATCGACTCCGGCCGTTCTCCCAATTGTCCACAGTGGACTTAATGCTTTTTTTTATAGTTAAGATCACGACCACTTCTGGTATTTCAGTGAAAGGAAAGTGGGTCGACACGAGATAGGAGCAAGTGGGGTTTTGAGTTTTCACGTCTGTCACCTAGGTACAAGTGGATAGATTTTATACGCTCGAATCAAAACGCTGTCACTCATGTTGTACACACTATATCATATCTCTGTAAAGTCTGAAAAATACTTGGTCTATACTGACGAGAAGACCGAACAGAAATGTAATCGCCCGAGAAGTACGGCATTGGGACTGATGTGCGGTTATTTGCCGCATAGTATTTGGATTGAGTTAAATCATTCACGACGTGACGCATCCGGATACGCGGCCTTAACGCCGCGTATCCGGATGCGTCACGTCGTGAATGAGCGTTAACCTGTTCAGTGCAAGCTGACGCAGACTGTGTTTCTGCAATCTTCCGATGTCCGAAGAACCTGGGTTCAAAGTGTTGTCTTTAGAGGCACAGATCCTCATGAGCCCCCGCAACTGCGGGGGCGCATGAGGATCTATACCTCTTGCAATTGGGTGGTGTTCAGATGTTATCGGCACTCAACGTGTTAAATTAGAAACCATCGATGAGGTGAAAAAACGAAACATATTGTTTTGGTCATTTTGTATATTGTACCGAAGTACCCGCAGCGATAAATGTACGTCCACGTACACCAGCGTATCTGCGCGGGATCAGCCAGGGTCTGAAATTCGGTGAAGCCATACCTAGGTCGAGGGCACTGTAGTTCTGTTAACTCGTGATTGACCAGCATTGTTTGGTTTCACGTTTCACACGGAGCTCAGTCTGTCCATACACGCTTTTGTGTTATTCTTACTTTCGTGCAAAAATAACAGCGGGCGGCCGAGCAAAACTGTTTTATTTCTACCTTATGAAAGTACTTTCACGCATGGAACCTTGGGGTCGAAGTTGACAAATTTGCCGGGAGCTACAGTCTGAAGCACACATCAGTTTCCGTTCCAGAGACATCCTGAACATGATAGCCCCATGGTGGTGCCAGGATAGCATCGATTCATTAGCTCCTCTAGACGCTACCTTGGCACCACCCTTAAAATATCATGGCCTGGGCGACTCATATCTTGTTGCAGTGTGTCGGGCTAAAGGGGTTATGCGAAGGACTACGGCAGTTGTGCTCTGCCGCCTGTGATTCCAGTCAGTGGCATGGGAACCGTTTAGCTTAACCCATTTAACCCCAAAGCCGTAGTTCCCAAATTTTGAAGGTGTCACCAAACGACTATGTACCACTTGCACGAGATGGATCGACCATGATAATTCAAGGGTAGTGCCAGGTTAGCTTGGCGCCTGATGGCTCCAAGCTAGTCTGGCACTACCCTTGAATTATCATGGTCGATCCATCTCCTGCTGTAGTGCGTTGGGGCTCAATGGGTTAAAAAGACTAATATTTCATCGTTGTATTATTGTGCATGATTCTTGTACACGTACAAAAACTGGGCCGGGTATCGATAGCAGTTGTGCGTATCGATACATTATCGTATCAGGACAAACAGTCCCGACTGTCATCGCGATACTATCGGTATTTCCAAACATGCTCAGTGAGCGAGTGCCAGTTCATCCGCTGAGACTGTACATGTTTGTAACTTGTCATTTACACTGCAACAGTCAATTAAATGAACCCGATTTGCTTTGTACCTCGTCTATTATTAGTAAAGTGAAGAAGAACTTGAACTCAAAATTACGAAAAGTACTTTACGCTGTGACTGTATCGCAGTACACACTTACGGTTACGACGCGGGATCAGTGTACTGAAAAAAGGGAAGAATATAACCTCACTGCAGGAACTATGGGCAATTCATCAATAATTATGTAAGGCATAGGCTTACTATCTATGTACGCTATCGGCAAGAAACTATCGCGATATATTCATACACTTAGAATACCGGACCCTACCTAACCCTTTCGCTGCCACTGTCACGATTTGCGCGTCAGAAACGACTGCGCACTGACTACATTCGCGCGAAGAACACAGATGTTAATGGGACCCAAAATAGGCAAAAAGATTATAGGACTAACAAGAGACATAAACCCTCATGAGCCCCCGCAGTCGCGGGGGCTCATAAGGGTTTACGTCTCTTGGAGCTGGGTAGCGTACGCCTTGCGCTGGGAGTTAAGTGGTTAAAATGAACAAAGCAGGTCTACAACATCACAGGCAGTCGAGTACAATTTGCGTGCTTACCAGGCAGATATATTGTGCATTGCATATGTAATAGGAGAAGCAGTTGCCGCTAAGATGGCCGCGGCTGCCCGCTGTGGGATAGTATCATATACAATAAGACCTGTCCTAAAGCGATCTGCTCCATGGTGGGCTCTGCTTGCTAAAGTTCGCCAATACAAGGGTAATTCATATACATACCAAGGGAAATTACTCAGCGCTGGACACTCATACACACAGATAGATAGATGTATGTTACGATTGTGGTTGTGTTGTTCTGTGAGAGCATGCATGTGTTAATCGTAGGAAATGATCCGATATTTATTTGAGCTATCATGGTTACGTATCACGTACCTTTTCAGTAAGATTCTTTATTGTTCGCGAAGATAGCGGAGTTGGCTTTGTTATGATACGCTAAGTTTAGTCCGGAAGCTTCTAGCAAAGTCGCACGGAGGATAGCGGTAGTAGAGCTGCTCTATTTTTAGCCATAGTTGTTCTCTGTGCGCGTGAATTTAGCAGCCGTTCTTTGCGTGTTATGAAAGGTCGTGAACGGTGTGCCATACTTTTGTGTGACGTCATTACACACTAGGATTTGGGGCTGAAATGAGCAGTCAAATTTTTGTAGACTATTGTAGTTATTCTAGAAAGTTCTTTTTTTTAATTAACATTTATGAGTTTCAGTTACGTGTTCTGTTCTGATTGGTTGCGTTGTGTGAATTCCTTAGATTATTCTGGAAAGTTGTTTTACTATAAAAGTTGGTGCTAGGAAGCACGTCTGTACATTGTCATGCATTGTCAGTTGTAGGGACACACTGTTTATCGTAGGTACGTGGCCCGGATAGGGTGTACATTGTGAGAGACGCAGCGTAACGGTGGTGTACGTTGTATGAGGAACTTTGTGTTGCCAGTGTTGACATTTGCAGAAGAAACATTGTATCAGTGTTGGTGCATTTGGGAATGCATTGTGTGGAGATCGCATCGCTGAATTGAAATATTGTTGGAACTGTTACTCCAGTGTAGCCTACATCCTTAATCCACGTGTGACGGGTTGCAGCTGAACGAAGTTTATTTAAAAGAACCTTACGTGCGTGCGTCTGGTGTGTTTAGAGTCATACTACGACTACGACTCTATCACGTAACAATGTGTATAATCGTCTTGTTCTTTACCTGTGTATTTTTCTGTGGGCTGGCGATTGGGTGCCTTATAGGAAGGGGCAGGGGATCTAACTGTGTGTATGTCCAGCGCTGAGTAATTTACCTTGGTATGTGTACTATTCTACCAGCGCTAGCCTCACCTATCTGGTTCGTGAGTAAAGGTAATCCATGTTGTCTTGCCTCAACTAAAACCTCTCTGCCAGTCTTTTTTTACAATCCACGTGAGTAGTAGGCACACGTATTACAGGTTTTCCTCTGCTGTTTGGGTCCCATTAACATCAACTGGCACCAGTCCTTACGCAGATCTTCAACGCATCCCTCACGTCCAACACAATCCCATCAGTCTGGAAACACTCCCTGATCTGTCCAGTTCCCAAGAAACCAAAACCCTCTTGCCCTAATGACTACAGACCTATTGCCCTGACCTCTATCATCATGAAGTGCCTCGAGAGACTTGTCCTGAGTCGACTACTCAGTCAGACGAGCGACCAGCTCGACCCCCTACAGTTCGCATATCGCCACAACAGGGGTGTGGATGATGCAGTCATCACTCTCCTGCACCTAATCCTCACTCACTTGGAGAAAGAAGAAAGACTCCAGTGTACAAACTTGACTGAAAAAAGCGGAAAAGTCTTTCAGTTTACGATATGGAAGGGGGCGCTGCGCTGCGGCTGACCCGGTTGGGATTTTATCGCTCTGCTGGTTTTTCATGGTTTTCGTCATTTTAGCCAAGTTTAATCACCGCCATTTTTATGGCAGTGGTTGTGCATGTATCCTGGACTGCGTACGTGAAATTTCTAGCAGTGTTAGTGGTGTGCTTGTACTACAAAGTGTTCACGGCTCCTTCGCCGGTTGCCATGCAGCTTAGGCGTGACACACTTCTTCGTCTTCGCTACACGAACTGCATGTGCACGTGCTGTGCCGACTGTTAACATACCCGAACCTCTAACAGCGGAGAAAGACAGACGATGGAACAACGTGTCGTTTTGGAGGAAAAGACGAGGGAGGAAAGGTGGGGTGCGCCAAAGACTGAGGAAAAGAAAGGTGATGCCGCCTTTGCCATCGATGATTTTAGCAAATGTGCAGTCGCTCAGAAATAAACACGACGAACTAGTCGCGTAGTGCGCCAAATTCCTGCACGACTGAATACCGTGAAGCCAACTTAATGTGTTTTAGTGAAACTTGGCTGGACAACACTGTGAACGACAACTGTCACTTCATATTGACAATTTTCATGGCCCTTTTAGACAGGACAGATGTTGTGCGGCCACGGGGAAATCGCGTCAGTGGTGGCGGGGTCTGCGTGTACGTCTCAGAGCGTTGGTGCACAGATGTCAAGGTCAAACATCAGTTGTGCACAAAAGACATTGAGGTTATCTCCCTTGCCTTACGCCCTTTTATCTGCCGCGGGAGTTTGGCAGATTGTTTGTTACCGGCGTTGTGTATATCCCCCCTGACGCAAACTATACGTTGGCCGCTGATGTTATAGCTGACATTGTGCAGCAGCAAGAGATTGACTCCCCCGACGCTCCCAAGTTTATTCTGGGGGACTTCAATGGATGCTCTCTCCGACTGCCTCCCTCATGATCATCAGTATGTAAACTGTAAGACGAGAAAAGACAAAATTCTCGACAAATGTTTCGGGAATATCGCCCTCGCCTACAAAGCTGTTAGTAAACCTCCACTCAGCACTGCTGATCATTGTGTGGTGCATTTGCTGCCCATGTACAAAACCAAGTTGAAATCTGTTCCGCCAGTGGAGACTATCGTCAAGGATTGGACTTCAGACACTGAGGCACAACTTCAGGGGTGCTTTGAGTGCACAGACTGGTCAGTGTTCCTAGACAGCAGTAAGTCGCTAGAGGAAACTGTAGATGTCGTTTCAAGCTACATTCGTTTCTGTGAGGATTCTGTCATTCCAACTAAGACGGTGAAAGTTTTTTCCAAACAACAAGTCCTGGGTATCGAAAGAACTGAAAGGGACATTGAAACAAAAGGCAAGAGCTTTTGCTAGCGGTGACTTTATTGAGGGTAAAAAGCTGCAGTCTAAGCTCCGTTTGGAAATCCGATAAAATAAACGTCAGTTCAAAGAAAAGGTGGAGAGTCACTTTGTGACAGGTGATCTACGCAAAGCGTGGCAAGGTCTGAAGGCTATGGCTGGAGCTCAGCAGAAACAAAGTACCTCCACCACAGGTCTACACTGTGATGACAGCCTACAGCTCTCCAACCAGTTGAACGACCATTTTGCTCGGTTTGAGGTGAACGTCCAGTCAGAAGTGCAAACCATCAGAGATGAACTCCAGGCTCTTTCTGATGACCGCAGAGTTATAGAGATCAGCGAGGAAGAGGTGTTGATGGTCCTCCGCTGCCTTCAGCCACACAAAGCCCCAGGCCCAGACGGAATCAGTGGTAAGGTGCTGCAGTCCTGCAGTGCCCAACTGGCACCAGTCCTCACGCAGATCTTCAACGCATCCCTCACGTCCAACACAATCCCATCAGTCTGGAAACACTCCCTGATCTGTCCAGTTCCCAAGAAACCAAAACCCTCTTGCCCTAATGACTACAGACCTATTGCCCTGACCTCTATCATCATGAAGTGCCTCGAGAGACTTGTCCTGAGTCGACTACTCAGTCAGACGAGCGACCAGCTCGACCCCCTACAGTTCGCATATCGCCACAACAGGGGTGTGGATGATGCAGTCATCACTCTCCTGCACCTAATCCTCACTCACTTGGAGACACCAAAGTCCTTTGCCAGAGTCCTCTTCGTTGACTTTTCCAGCGCCTTCAATACGATGAGGCCTCACCTTCTGGCTGACAAGCTGCGTCACATGAATGTCAGCCCTTCTCTGATCCTATGGATCTTGAACTTCCTAGTGGAAAGGACGCAGTGTGTTCGCGTAAACAACTTGATGTCCTCCGTCATCACCACGTCCGTGGGCAGCCCCCAAGGATGTGTGATCTCGCCTGTCCTTTACATCCTATTCACAAATGACTGTACCAGCTCCAACGACAGGACTCACTATGTCAAATTTGCAGACGACACTGCAGCTGTAGATCTGTCAAACTCAGATGCTGACTACTTTGCAGAAGTGGGTCAGTTTGTCTCATGGTGTCATAACAACCATCTACAGTTGAACGTAGGCAAGACTGAGGAGATGGTTGTCGACTTTCGGAAGCCTGACAGTGGGCCAACTTCCGGGAGCCCACTCCCACCTTCTCAGTCCCTGGTGATTGACGGCACTTCTGTCACACGCACAGATGTCTACAAATACCTAGGGACCTTGATTGATTCACGGCTATCCTTCACCCACAACACAGACCTCATCTTTAAGAAAGCCCAAGGGAGACTGTATATGCTGCGCAAACTCCGCTCCTTTGATGTGAGCCCCCAAATCCTCAGGCAGTTCTACCTCTGCTTTATAGAAAGCCTTCTTACGTTCTCCTTTGTCTCATGGTTCAGCTCCCTGGGCGAGAAGAACTTTAGGAAGCTGAATAAGATAATCAGGCTTAGTGAGAAAATTGTTGGGGGCAGGTTGGAGAACCTTGACGGCCTCTACAGGACGAGAATGATACGCAAGGGCCTGAGACTGGCAGCTGACACTTCCCACTGCCTTTCTAAGCACCTTCAAAAGCTCCCGTCTGGCCGTAGGTTCCAAACGCTACAAGGGCAGCTTTGTACCCTCGGCCATCCGTCTCCTAAATGAAGAGTGTGTTAACTAGCGTATCTCTCTCTCTCCTTGTTGACGCCGTCGAGGAACTTGCACCTCAGATGTCGCAGTGTTGTTGTTGTTGTTTTTGTTGTTGTTGTTGTGTGGGTGTGTTTTTTTTTTTTTTTTTTTTTTTTTACACCATTGTCATAATGTGGCTAAAACCGTACGCGCGCATGTGATACCAACGAAAGAAAATTTGTCGGCTAGACTGACACAATAAAGTTTTTGAATTTTGAATTGAATTGAATGAATGAATGTAGGCCTAAACTTCACAATTTACGTTAGCTCTGTTGTTCAGCATTATTACAGACATACTACGATCTATTAACCCTTTACTGCCTGGAGTAGGTCGCTTTAGCCATCGTAAATCGTGGTATTTAATGACAGGTGACACTTTTTGCCCTTCAAGACTTCTGTTGAGATAGCGCCTATCTTTTTAAGACATTTTTCTTGCAAAAAAAAGTGTGTTGCTCAAAGCAGATAATTCTGCTGTATGGCCTAGTGCAGAGTGAACAAAACTGAAAAGGTTAATGCGTGCCATAGACTTCAGTCAAGAAACACTTTATCATGACGTGTATCAAATAATGGAAAAATACTGTTAAACTTAAAACAGATCAATACTGTCTACACTGATACGCATTATAAAAACATGTTTGTTTGTTTTGCATTCAACCCTGCATGCAATAACCATAAAGCCCTGACACAATATGACTGGATGTTGGATTGACTATGATATTTCAAGGGTGGTGTCGGAATAGCTTCGTGCCTATTTGTTCTTGACTTTGATATTTCAAGGGAGATGTCGGAGTAGCTTGGCGCCGCCTAGAGGCGCCACGCTATTAGCTTGGCGCCTAGAAGCGCCAACTGAACTGCGACGTATTGCTTCAGTCCGCCACTATCTGACACCTGAAGCAACTAAAGTACTTGACTGCGCTTTTGTTTTGTTTAAATTAGACTATTGCAATGCTCTATTGGCTGACTGTTCCCAGTGTCTGTTTGGTAAACTCCAGAAAATTAAAAACTCAGCTTCTAGGAAGTTCTTAGAGTCCCTAGATCAGAGCAGTCATATCACACCCCATCTGTCTGCTCTTCACTGGTTACCTGTAACAGCTAAGACTGTACAAAATTTCATGCATGACTCACAGTTGTATTACCTGTTCCTGCCCGGGCGCTACCTTGCCTCTCTTCTCCAGCTGTAGAGTACGCCCTCAAGACAGAATTTGCGCTCTGCTGCCGACTCTCGAGTTTTACGTATCCCTCTTGTCAAAACAAAGTCGTTTGGTGAGAGGTCATTCAGGTACCATAGCCCAGTTGTTTGGAATGACCTTCCACGCGAACTGAGATACGTGGATTCGAGAGCGGCATTCAAGCGAGCCCTAAAGACCCATATTTTTTCTGTCTGCTACAAATGACTTTGTCACAGACCTGTCATGTTAAAGTCATCTCTGTCTCTGTTAGTAGTAGTGTGTGTGTGCGCGCGCGTGTGTGTGCGCGCGCGCGCGCGTGCCTGCGACTGAGTATGACTAGTCAATAAGCGTTGCACTTTGCCGGAATGGTGACTTTATAGCTTGTTTACAGAGTGCGTTTTATTTTGTTTTAGTACTTTTTGTAAATTGCGCTTTGTAATAATTAGTTATTTTTGTACAATTAGTGTTAATCGCCTAGAGCTCTAATCTGAGGTTAGGCGCTATACAAGTACTCGATCATCATTATTACTGAACTGAGCTAGTCTGACACGGCCCTTGAAATCTCATGGTTCACCTGTCTTCATCATAGTAACTATAACATTGATCTCAGAGGACGTGATTTTGATAATTTTGTTCGCAGGACTTAATGAAATAACCAGAAAGACCGGTGAAGTATCGAGCGCCGAGAGTGACCGGAACTGCCGACCAGGCCGGATGCCGTTTGCAGCCGCACTGCACGCAGCCGTCAGGTTTATTGGCGGAAATATCACGGCACGGCGCATACATGTACTAGCAGGCTCTCAATGTTGTCTCAAGCCTCGAATCTGCCGGGGCCATGAAAATCTTTCAAAAGACTAAATGTGTACAGTAATAATTTGCTGACTTACAAGGCGCGCCTGGCCGCTCAGTCGAATGGACGCTCGAGCCACAGCACTAACCTCAGTCAGTCCCGGCCCTACAGGCCAAACGCAAAACAAAATGAGTGTCATTGAAGTCTCATTGAACAGTGTACTATATTAATTCACAGTTTACAGTGAAACAAAAATCAGAGTACTTTGTCGTATCGAGGCTTAACAAGGGTCTTCACGCTCAGTATCTCCCAAAGCAAAGCTCGAAGCGGGAACATCATTTTTTAAACGATATCCTATCTCGATCTTCTAGCTGTCGTCTGCATCGGTCAACGGGAGCTAACTCCTGTCCCCTGCAGGCGTTTCGCGCGTGGGCCAAGCCGGCTCAGCTGGGTACGCGCATGCTCGGTACTAAAGAGATACATTTTCATCAGCAGACGACACGCTAGCTCTGGGCTTTTTTTTTTTCTGGACTAGCTCTGTTACATTTAAAAAAAAAAATCTATATCGTCATTCAGTATAGGTTAGTGGGTTTTTTCTTCTTCTTCTGGTGTTCACAGTGTATCTCTGTTTTCAAGTTACGTGCATGCATGTAGTTTTTCCCTTCCCTCGCAGCAGCTCAGCCCAGATGGACGCCAGGACTCAAGTCAATGAAACCATTCAGTGAAGGTTCATTCCCAGATATTTCAGCCCGCGTTAGCCATCTGACGCCGGACAAACCCAGCAAGAGGCATTGGTCCTCATGAGCCCCCGCGACTGCGGGGGCTCAAAAGGAGCAATACCCGTTCTTGTCGCATTTGGCTGGTTGTCTGCCGTGCTCCGGCAGTGAAAGGGTTAACTTATTACGGTTTTGTTGTTTTTTTGTTCCATGGACAGAAAGAAGGGGAAAGAGTGGGTGGGACCAGGGTGCGGCTTCACTGACTCGGAGTTCGGTGAAGTATGACTGATATCGTCACTCAGTCTTACCACAGTGTTTGTTAATCATGACGAACCACCGTCCTTTATTTATATATACACGTGTATATATATATATATATATATATATATATATATATATATATATATATATATATATATATATATATATATATATATATATATATATATATATATATATATATATATATATATATATATATATATATATATATATATATATATATATACTTTATTCTTTACTTTTAACAAAGGCGTCGCCCAAAGCCAAAAATATGCACTCTATCAGATTAGCTCCAAGGGACGTAATTTTTCCTTCAATTCTGAAAATGCTGTGCTAATGCCGTGGAATTCCAGTCTGGTAAGCTTGCATTGTGTCATCAGGACATCAGCTGCCCTTTTTGTGATTGCATCGCTCACTAGTTCTAGAAAAGAGAGGGTAGTGGGAGAGAAGGAATGACGGACCTATCATTTTGGCGGGGCGCCTGGGGGTAGTCCCTACTGCTTTTAGTGTAGTAGGTGTTCAGTGCAGTGGAAGGCTCAAAATGATAGGTCTGTTATTCCTTCTCTCCCACTACCCTCTCTTTTCTAGAACTAGTAAGCGATGCAGTCACAAAAAGGGCAGCTGATGCCTTGATGACACAAATGCAAGAGTACCAGCCTGGAATTCCATGGCATTAGCACAACATTCTCAGAATTGAATGAAAATTTTATATATATAAAGCTAGGTGAAAATGGGATTTTGGGTTGGGGAGGGGGGGGGGGTGAGCGACGAAGTGTACATATGAGTGTCTTGGTCAATAACAAAATAAGAAAACGTACACGTTTGAAATCAGTTTATTTCAACGTTATCATAATTCTGTATACCTGAAAGTCACCTCTTTACGCAAGCGACCTCATGACCTTTGTCACAATGTGCAAGAGACATCAGTCTTACTCTGTCAAAGAAAAACATTTAGGACCGTCACCGACAACAGCAGCAACAACAACAATATCAATAAAGAGAACGGAACATTTATAAGGCATGTGAATTTCACTGTGGACGAAAACGTGATGTGATCTGCAATAGGGGCTCGGTGACGGTAGCTTTGACTAATGCAAATCCACTGCGCCACCGCGTGCGCGCCACTGCCACCTACTAATGCTCAAGACAAAATACAAGGGAAGAAACGAAGACGCTCGCGAAATTTTAGATGTGGCCGGAAGTATCCCAGTATGCACGGACCTCTTTCTCAACATATAGAGTTGAACGTTAAACCTTATAGTAGACGGGGTCACATTAAAATTAATGAAATGATCGCAAATTTTATGCTCAATGTGCATACTTTGTTAAGAAAACTTGCAACAAAAATATTTAAACAGAGGAGTATGACATAATCAATTTATATGATCATTTTGCGTTCTTTTGAATACTGGTAAAATGGGGGTAGGGCAGCAGATTCAGCCACTGTGGCTAAATAAATCACAGCATCATAAAATCAGTTTGGGAGTAACTGCGGTACTCGATCCTAACCATTAAAACCTAAAAAAGACCTATCAGTTGTATACAAAATTTCTGAAGGCATCGGATACAAGGTACGTTTCCCAATTTGGCAATTTTAAATTGGAAAAAGCTATCATTCATCACAAATGTATCATAAAGGATGCCGATTTTCCTCGTTTTCTTGCACTTTATGATCAAATTATTGAAACTTAATAGGTAAAGAGAGGTAAAAAATAATAACTTTAGTATTTGTATCTAATTAATTTTGTGTATTTTTACAACTTGGGGGTAGGGATACAAAATCAATCAATGTGGCACTCATAGTGA